>PVJH01015653.1:38492-52900 GCA_004026705.1 Nesogale talazaci | reverse complement strand
CGACCTCAGCGAGGGGCAGGGTCCTCCCCAAGGGTAGCTTGTCCAAAGTAGCTGAGCTGGGGGTCTTGGCATCCCAAGCTCTATGGAGCGTTCCAGCTGGACTCCTTCCAGTGGGCCGCCCCCCACCCCCTGTCATGTTGTGTGGTGAGGAAGGGCACCCACTTCTCTCGCAGTGAGAGCCCAGTAGAGAGTCCGGCCCCCGGCCCCCCCACCCCCACCCCGGAGGGACATCTGGGATCTGGAGGAAATTATGTTTGCAGTGACCGGAGTGTATTCTTAGCACTCCGGTCATTGTCCCTACGCCCCGCAGCCCCGTGGGATAGAGCGGTCAGGGCCGTGCGGCGAGCCCCGGCCCCCCACCCCCTTCACTAACGGTCACTTGCATTGGTTTTCAGGTGTTTGCATACGTAGCCACTGGGCTGTACGTGACCCACGCGGTGTTTTCTTTAATCCGATGGAAGTCTTCATAAAGCAGCGGCGGAAGGATTTTAGCTGGAAGCCCAGATGGCGTTGACTGATTGGCCGGCCTGTCCGCAGAACTTTTTAGCGTGCAGGAATGCTCTTGAGGTGGGGGTGGGGGTGGGGGAGGGGGGAACCCCCAAAAAAACATCATTCTGTTTCCTGTGGTGCGAACCTGTTTACGCTACCACGCACCTTCACGTCTGGGGCTGGGGGCTGGTCGTGTTGAAGCTTCCACTGTCCATCTGTCTCTCTGGGGTCATTTTCTGCTTGGGAAAGGGAGACCCATAGGGGGTGGGGCGTGGGGGCCCATCGGAGAGACCAGAAAGTAAGGACTCCCCACCTTCCCCCCTCCACCGGCCTTTGCACCTGCTCTGGAGAACCGTCCGTGGGAACCGACCACAGGCATTCTGGAGCCAACCCCTCACGTACCCACTCCCACGCCCTCCCCACCCCTCTGCTGTGTTTGTAAGTCTTCCTGGGTATTCTGCTGGTCATGGGGATGAAAAGTTACCCAATAAACATGTGCGGTGTCCATGGCGCCCTGTGATACGCCTCCGTGTTCTGTGCATTTGTGGCGGGGGGTTCGTGCCCCAGGGCCAGGGTCCCCATCTTTTCCACTTTCTCTCTGAGGGACCTCTTCGCTTACACACACTCTGAGGAAGCCGCACCCAGTAGCAGTTCAGAGGACAACCGCGTGAGCCCGACCACGACCGCCCGCACAAGCGGCGTCTCCTTCCACCCAAACTGTCACCCTCTGTTCAACGGCAAGGTGCCCAGGGTGCCCGCCCTCCCCGCGCCAACATCAGCCTTGTGCCCAGGCCCTGAGAGGCCAACCGGACCCCAGGGCCCTGGTGCTCAGGCACTACCTGTACGAGCAACCCGGCGGCTCCTTCCTGCTGCCTTCCAGACGAAGTGGTCTGTGTTCCAGTTGTGTGCACCCGCAAACCCTCCAGAAAGTCCCGTATGCTCTCTGCAAAGCAGGCCAGCCATGCCCCAGGCAGGGCGCTCTGTGCGTCGGGGGCCAGGTAGCTGCTCAAGACTGGGGCTGATATGGTGCTGGTCTTAGAATCTGCTCCGGCCATTGCCTGGCAGAGAGAGGAGACCAGACTGCCGTGAGAGAGAGGTAGGGAAGGGAAAGCGGGTTTCCCCTCCGTAGGAATGATCAGGGAGGAAGTCCCTGAGTGAGGCGTCCTATAGCCCCCCAACCCTCCTTGTGCACAGCGGCAAAGACGACAACGGGGTTGCTTCGTGTTTTCAATGGCTGACATCTGCTGATGGTCGAGTGGCAAGTCTTTCTCCCATGTGGCTTGGAATACCCATCCTTTGGGTGAGTAGTCTAGAACTTGAGCATTTGGACTCCCCAGAGTCCCGCTCACAGCTCAGCAACAATGACAAAACCCAGACTCACTGCCATCAAGTCAATTCCAATAGGGCAAGACTGCCCTGTGTGTGCTCAAGGATAGACCCTTTAATAACTGCTGATCTTTGGGTGAGCGGCCAAGCTGAGCCACGGCACCGCCAGGGAGTCCTCCTGACAGTCCCGCATCATCATTATAAACTGTTCCCTCGTCCCATGGTTCAGAGACGTGAATGGCACTCTCAAGATGGGACACACCAGACCAGGCTCCTCAAAAAACAGTTGGCTCCTGCCGTGGAATTGTGGGGACAGACGACCTCTTGTGAGCACAGGTTCAGGCCTCAGCTAGAGGCTCACCTAGCTGCCACTTTACTTCCCCTCCACTTTGGGGCCCCTGTGGATTCTGGAGTCCTTCGTTGTCCAAAGATAATTGGAACCAGAAGAGGGCCACTTCTTTAGGATAATCAGTCCTCTTCAAGCAAACAAGCAAACCAAACTCATTGCCATCGCGTCAGTGCTGACTCCCCCAGCCCACTGTAGTTTTCTGAGACTCTAGCTGTTTATGGGAGTTTATGGGGAAGCCCAATCGTTCTCCCTCAGAGCAGCTGCTGGTCTTGAACTGCCAAGCCTGGGGATCTCGGCCCAACGCGTCACCGCTCCACCACCCGGGCTCCTCCAATCCTCTTACAGCAACCACAGTTTCACTGTAAATATGAGCAGAAGATTTGGTTGGCCATTTAGCTGGAAGAATTAAACTACAAGTGAAGGAATGAAAAAGACGTTTGGTGTCTGCTAGGCAAAATTTGTTGACCAAGGAGATTTGGGGTTGGTTTGTGTCCCCGACAAAATCATTTCCCACTGCCTCTGTGTCCATTCCAAATCGCAGTGACCCTGCCGGTAGATGGTGTCTGAGGCTGTCGATCTGACGAGAGCACACGGCCTCACCTTTCTCCAGGGGAGCAGTTGCTGGGTTTGAACAACCAAACCTGGGGGTAGCAGCCCAACGCTTACTTGACAGTGCCACCGGGGATGCAGCAAATGCTGGCGTACCATGAAGTCAACGACAGGACTGCTCAAGATGCTGACATATTTACTTCCCCACACCACCCCTCAAAATCAGACACTTTGCTTATTATCCAAGAGGGGTTTTTGTTCAGTATTTTTTTTTAATATTTAAAGAAACTCTCACATGATCTTTATTTCCGCCATTTCGTTGCAAGGTGGTCTAACTATAGACTTCTTGTTAGGTAAGATGACCAGATGTCCCGCTTTTTAACAAATTAACAACGTCCCGCAGCGTTTTAAAATGAAAACAAATATATTACAATACTATTTTTGCATTGTATGAACATTTTTGTTGCTCCACATAGACCAAATTTTTAATTAAGAACCCGTCCCGACCTCACCTCCTCCCCGCCCCCCATCAATGGTGTCCCCCCTAAAATCTGGTCGCTTAATCTCTGTGGATGGTTCTCTAACATGCCTTTCTCATTCCCCCAGCCTGAGTCATATGACAAGATGTGCCCTCTCCCGAATTATAAGATGTGCATCTGGTTTGCATCCCATTTGCACTGGATGTTCATGAAAGAGCGAAGATTTCATGCCCAGAAACAACAACAACAAAATACCCTCTCCTAATCCCACTCTTCCTTCTTCCCAGACCTCTGGATCCGCCTCATCCCCACCCACTTCCCGTGACCTTGCTCAGGCTTCCTCCTTCCCTGCAGACATCTGTTTATTCACTCTGGCTCCACCCAGCTGTGGGAAAGGTGGGCAGCCCATCCTGCTCACAGCCCGGTCTCCCTGCGCACGACTGCTCTGGAAACCCACGGCTCCAAGGAGGCGGGTTCAGAAGCCTGCTAGGCAACTGTCAAAAGGCTTGCAGACCCCAGAGGATGCAGCGTGAGCATTCTATCAAGGGAGCATTTACTGGGCTCTTTCTGTGCTGGGACTGTTGGCTCTTCTCGGGCAGGAGTCACGGATCATCAAGACCAGCTATCGTCACACACCTCTCCAAAGAGAAGTCATCCCAGCCATCACATTAGATGTGTGTGAATGGAATGATTGGCTAGGATGGCCTGAGTATACCATAAATAGCCAAATGGCCCTGGACAGGACAAAGGTTCCAACCCCTGCTCCAGCATGGAGAAGGGGATCTGCCTCCATATTCCTCATTGCCTGTCAACCTCACCAGGGGACTCCTCCAAACGGGGCCAACGCTCAAAGCTCCTGAGATGGTCCCTGCTTGTTAATGTTGACGTGCATCAAAAGTCAGGCAGCCCCAACCCTCAACTAGGAGTGGCCCCAAGACCTCAGGGGCACACCTGTGCAGCCCTCACACCTGCTGTGTGGCACACCCCTGTACTGAGTCAAAGAATGGCAGTTCCTGACACACAGCCACCTGCCATCCTCCCTGTGACCACAGCGGATGGTACAACTGTCATTAATTTATTTTAATGCATTGTGTTAGTCTGAGTTGACTAGAGAAACAAATTCAGAGACACTCATGTATATTTAAAAAAGAGTTTTATAGGAAAGAACAATCTTGTATTGACAAAGCATCTCAGACCAGTTCAGATTAAGTCCATAAGTCCAATAGTGGCTCATATGTCTAATATCAATCTATAAATGCCTCTTTAGACTCATGCAATACATGCAATGACAGGCAGGCAGAATTCAGGCAGATCACAGACCAGGAGGCAGAAAGTCTTGTGGATCCAGTGGTGGCAGAGGCATCTCGGCACGAGCAGGGGTCTCCACGTGGCTCCTTCAGGCCAGCGCTCTAGTGTAGTCCCATGTGTCTTGTCAGTAAGCATGTCTCACAGGGAGTGAGTCTATGCCCGCTGCCATCCAGCTATGTATCTCCTTGGGTGATCAAGGAGGTCATCAAGCTGTGACCTGACTGGCGGCTAACCAAAAACCCTTTCACGCTTAATAGTCTCGAGTTGACAGCAGGTTACATATCTACCACAGGTGCCACTTCTGTTGAGAGGACTCCCGACTCATGGCGACTGTATGTGCACCAGCATGGACCTATGCTTCGCAGGGTTTTGCATGGTTGATTTTTCAGAAGCACATCGCTAAGCCTTTCTTCTGAGGCTTCTGGGAATTCCCGTTAGAGGCTGATCATGTTAACTGCTTGTGCCACGCAGGGGGAACGATGTTTTGAGGAAACAGATTCACTCAGTAGGTGGGACCCAGATGCTCCAAACTGGGGTCACTGCTGACTCTATGGGATAGGATTGAAGTGCCCCTGTGAGTTTCCCAGACTGTAACTCTTTAAAGGAGTAGAGCATCTGATATTTCTCCCAAGGAGCAGTGGCTGGAGGTTTCGAACTACTGACCTTGCAGCCAACAGCCCTGTGTGTAACTCACTGGGCCATCAGGGCTCCTTGCAACAGGTGGGGCATGGAGCTGAACTTAGCTTCGGCTTCTTCTGGCCTAGAGGCCTGTGCTGGATGGGGACGATGGCAGCCAGGCCCGTCCTCCTTCAGGTTTGTCCCTAGCTTTTCGGGCAATGGGAGGGAGAAGCCACCTTGCAGTGGACTCCATGATACCAGTGAGCAGAACTCCCAGAAAGGGTGGAGATGGGCATGTGGTCCAGTCTCCAGATCACCAGCCATGTGGGCAGCTGTCCACATGGTCGCTGACAGGGGCGGGCTGGCCACGCTGAGCTGCAGCCAGGACAATGCTGGTCAGTTGGGCTGCCAGGCACCAGTTGGGAGCCCCCATAGCATCAAAGGCCCCCTCTGCACAGCCAGAGTTGCAGAAAGGTGGCGAATAACTGGGTGCTGTGAAGCGCATGGAACAAAAGGCTGATTCCTCTTGTGGCCCAAAGGGTGGACTCAGAAGCTAGTGTCTGTGAGACAACCAGGAGCCCATGTTCAGAATGGACTCGACTCCTGGTTTCCACTGTAAGACATGGGCCAGCAGGGAAGGTGCCTTCTTCACCAAGAAGTCATTGCCCTGACCAAGCGCGGTGGATCTGCAAAGGGCCGCACCATTGCGCCGATCGACCCTGCAGTTTGCGTGAGGGCGTGGTGCTGGGTCCCGTGTTCAATCATATGAACACCCAGAGCCAGGCAAGGTGACGGGAGGGGCATAGGTCATTGCTGAGTAAATGGGGCTGCCTGCAGGGTGGGGGTCAGGGCCGGCGCTCTACCTGACCTGGCCACTCAGGTTGCGAGAGTGAGTTGTGGAGGGGGCGTGGGGAAAATGAAACCGGACACTTGGGACAGCAGCTGAGAGTGCCCCATAGGGGACATTGAACCTCTCCATAGCCTTTGGGTGACCAGCTCCATGAGGACACAAGGGCCCCGGTATCGTACCATGAAGGCAAGTAGCTCCAAAATCAATGGTGGGTGGAATCCAATCAGAAAGAGGTGAAGGTTGCCCCCCACCCTATCTTTTTTCCCAGGGACCTCTCCTGGGAATTCCCATCCCCATGGCCTTCCCTGTACAGGGCAGGGGCCCCTGAGAAGGACGCTTCTCCTCTGGGGTCCAGCCATCTAACTCCTCCAGTTTCCAGGGGAAGACACTTGTTACAGGAATTGAGTGACCTGGCACTCCAGAGCCGCACTCTGAAAAGCACCTCTTGCTCCTGAGTCTGTCCCCTCCCCTCCAGAGTGACATCAGACTCCCACAGGGGCAGCTCTGTCCGGCCGGCCCGACAGAGTGGCAGTGAGTGCGCTTTGGTCAGAACCCTGGCAAGTCAGGGCACAGTTTTTGCAAAGTAGGCTGGACGAGGGGTGAAGGACAGAGGAGTGAAGGTGTCCTCCTCCTGCTGCTGACCTTAAAGAGACAGCAAAGGGTTGGGGCTGCCAGTCAGGGCCTTCAGTGAGTGAGCGGGCCTCTGGCCCACACAAGGGCCCGTTGTTCCAAGAATCCGTTGGGCTGGGGCTGGGTCACAATGAGGCCTTTCAGGGAGACAAAGGGCCTCTCGCTGGGCCGAGCGTGCCACCTCACGTGGGCCTCAGCCCAGGTCATTTCAAATAGCCCCACTTGGAAAGACAGATTTAAAGTGACATGTTCCAGCCCTCCGCGTGTCTCTGTCAACCCTGGCCCTGGTGGGCAATGGAGGGAAGCGGATCACAGGATGCAGATCCCAGCTGCCCCGCTACTAGCTCAGGGGACCCCAAGGCTAAGCCCAGAGCCGAAGCCCAAACAATCCCAAAGTCACACCAGGTCTTTTGCATCCACCAAAGCTCAGTCGGGAACTAGAGGCCAGGACTTCTAGGTGGGATGACGTATGTGAGAACTGAACAGTGGGGCCAGTAGAGACACCTCATCCAAGCACGGCGTCGTAAGTCACAGCCGGTAGTGAAGTCTTAAAGAGGACCCCCAGCAAGCAAAGTCACACCCTCATCTACAAACCAGAATCAAACTCACTGCCGTCAAGTCCAGTCATTCACGGCCATGGAGTCGATGCTGACTTGTAGTGGGTAGAGCTGCCCCTGGGCATTTCCAAGAAGGTAATTCTTTACAGAAGTAGGAAACCCGATCTTTTCCTCAAGGAGCGGGTGGTGGTTTTGAACCGTTGACCTTATGTTGAGCGGCCCCACTCGGTACCAGTACGCCACTCTGGCAGGTCTTAATCCCACCCAGATCCTGTCCATCAGCATAGTAGGAAATGCCCTCCAAAATGGGACTGTAGCCACAGAGTACAGGGTTCAGAGAAACAAATTCATAAACATGCACATGGATATAATGGAGAGGTTTATAGACAAGAGGAATGGAACATTGAGAAAGCATCCCAACCCAGTCCAGTCCAAAGTCACAAGACCTATATTAGCCCAAATGGCTGATATCAGTCTATAAAGTCTTCTTCCGACTCCTGAAGCACGTTCAATGACACCAGGACAATCACAGGCCAATGGGTGCAGAGTTGTGTGTGTCCAGCAGCAGTAGAAGCATCTCAGCACTGGCAGGGGTCTCCCCATGGCTCCTCTTTTTCAGGGCTCGGGATCCATCAGCAGTATCAAGTGGTGGTAGAAGCATCTCAGCACAGGCTGGGGTCTCTCTGTGGTTTCTCCAGCTTCAGAGGTCTGGTTCCCTCAGGGTAAGCATGTGTGGCTTCTCCTCTGGCTCCTCCAATTCCTAGGACTCAGGGTCTATGCTGCCACTTGTCTTCTCAGGAGAGCGTCCCAAAGGACTGAGTTTTGTGTCTTGTCAGTGAGCGTCTCCAAGGAACGGAGTCAAGTCTTTCACCTCCAACTGGGAACTACCATGAACTTCCCAGAATTCTCAGGAGAAAGCCAGGCCCACACAGAGGCCTCATTGACCATCTTCAGATTGATAAGCTAAACTCCACCCCTACATTCCCAGTGTTGAAATTGACACCGATCAGGGACTGCCGTAATCACATAAGACATTATGGCTAGAAGAGCCATCTTCATTGATGGCAACTCTCCCGGCATGTTGACGCTACAGCCAACACCAGGTGGGGGCTCCAGCAGCACCCTCTTCATCTAGCAGTCTCCTTGCTCTGTTTTCTTCTCAGAACCCACACCCATACATCCACACCCACTCTGCTTCCTGCTGCTTGCCCAAGAGAGAGAGAGAGGTGGGGGCGGGGGGGGGGGGTTTGAACCTATGCAGGTAGCTGCTCATGCTGAAGACATGGCAAGGGTTTAAGGCGTTCAAGGACTGATCGCCTGCTTCATCAGGCTGTGCAGTCCATGGGAGTCCGCCCAGGCGGCCTGCGGCTTCTGGGCTGAGAATTGATGCCAATGCTATGAATCGGACACGGCTGTGCTGAGCGTCGTGCCCAAGTCACCTAGCACACACCAAGGCACGTTGTACCATGGGTGATGATGATGACGATGACGACGACAATGATATCATCTGCCAGCTTAAACGCTACACTCGCCTGACTCTTGCTGTTGAGTTTTCTGGCTCTCCACCCTCCCAGCCTCTGCTCCTTACCCCTGTGAATCACCCCCTCCCACTAACCACTACTTCCCCAGCAGACACCCTATCCCTAGCCATGGACAGTGAGATTGACAACATCCCAGATTGGGTGGTGGGGAAGAGTGCAGAGGAAAGAGAAAGTGATCCCTTCTCAGGGCCCCTCCTGTGAGTCATCCCTGTCCTGAGGCCAGGAGCGCATGGGCAGCAGCGGACAAGTGCAGGTGGACAGGCAGCATATTTTCCTGGACCTATCACTGTGAAAAGTGGGGCAGGGGCCTGCTGCTCTCGCCCTAGGCCCCACCTGAGGCAAGCAATGACAGGAATGCTCACGGAGACAGTGAACCCAGCCAAGCCAGTCATGTTGGCCAGGTGCCCCTACCCTTCACCCCACTTGCTAGAGTCAGCAGATCCCCGGGCTCTTGGTGCCACCAGATGAAGGAGGCAGGACTCTAGTGGTGGGTCTCCCTGCAGGGTGCCCTCCCTGGACTGGACACAGCCCCCTGCTGGGATGGTTGTCTCAGGGCTCTCTGGCCCCGCTAGGAAGAATATGGGGGAACGTGTGTGAAGAGTAAAAGCAGGTCATGCCCTCAGCCCTGGGGGACCTATCCCACCCCATGTCCTCCTGCTCAACTCTGTGGTCTCCTGTGTGAAATAGGATGGCTCTGCCCACATGTACTCTTCCCCCACCCCACCCCGGGCTGCCCACAACCGGAAACTAAGATGTTGACGTGACTCCAGTGCTGCCACCCTCACAGCAATCCTACCAGGTCGGTGGCACGCTCATGTCCACTGTGTGGCTGAGAAAACTGGCTCTCTGGCACAGATAAGGCAGGCTGAATGCAGCTGCTCAGCTGTTCACTGGTGATCAGGAGAGGCTCAGGTCCACCCAGAGGGGCCTCAGAGAAAGGCCTGGCCATCTGCTTCTGAAAACTCAGTCATGGAGAACTATGGAGCACACGTCCACGCCGACCCACTGGAGGTCACGATGCGATGGAGGAGGCTGGATAGAAACTGGGTTGGTTGGTTGGTTGGTTGGTGGGTTGATTCTTCACTTTGACTTTTTACTGTGCATTGAGTGAAGGGTTACAGAGTAGCTGCCAGTTCTACATAGAACAAGTCAGACACATTTTGTTACAGCTCATCCCTTATCCCACTTCCTCCCTATGTTTCCTATTTCCCTTTCACCTTCCTTCCTAACCCTTCTGAACTTTGTTCTCCTGACGATATCAAAAAATCAAAACCTGGCCAAATTCACTGCCAGTGAATCAGTTGTCACGCATGGCAGCTCCATAGACCAGGGACAAATTGCCCCTGTGGGTCCCTGAGACTCTTTCTGGCAGTAGAAAGATGGACTGCTAGAAGAACAAACAAATCTATCTTAGGGGAAGTACAGCCAGAAGGTTCCTCAGATGCTAGAACGGCAAGATTTCATCTCACATACTCACATATATTATCAGAAGAGACCAATCCCTGGGGGCGCAGGGGAGGGATGGTGCTTAGTAAAGGAGAGAGTCCACAGAAAAGAGGAAGAACCTCAATAAGATAGACTAGCATCATGGCTGCAACAATGGGTTCAAATACAACTGTAAGAAAGACTCTTGTGTTGGTCTGGATTGACTTGAGAAGCAAATTCATAGCCTATGTGTGTTACATACATGTGTAACAGAGAACTATCAAGGAGCAACTGTACATTAAGAAGACATTCCAGGGCTGAGCCCCGGTGGCGTAGTGGTTGTGCGCAGGACTGCGGCCCACTGGGACGGAGGTTCAATTCCAGCAGTGGGCCTCCTACTCCCACCACCGGAGAGCAGTGATGCCCCCCCCCCCAAAAAAGACATCCCAGTTCCATCCAGATAAAGTCCATAAGTTTGACATTATCCTATCTGTGGATACCAGTCCATAAATTCCTCTTTAGATTCACACAGCCATGCAATGACCCTGAATCCAGGAGGCTCACAGGCCAGTGGGTGGAAAGGCTGGTGGATCCAGTGGTGGTGGAGGCATCCGGGTGCTGGCGTGGGTGTCCACATGGGTCCTCCAGCTCCAGGGCTCTGACTCCATCAATATGTGGCCCCATGTGCCTTGTCCACAGGAATATGAAATAGAGAGAGTATCTGCTCTCCATGGAGCTATTTAAATCCTTTAAGCCTCCAAATGAGGTCATCAAGCTGTGATCTGACCCCTTCACAAGTTGACAGGAGATTATGTAACTTCCACAACACTGGACCAGTCATTCAAACAGAACACACACACACACACACACACACACACGAACTTAGAGTTTGTAGTAAATTTTTAAAATATTTTCTTTCTACTTTTCCATAAACTTTTTGGAGTTACATATCATATAAAGAGCCCTGGCCAAGAGTTAAAGTGGCTTAAACTGAACAGATGCTTCATGAAAGACAGATGAGATTGTCTGCTCTCTTAAAAATTTCCAAAATCTCTAAACAGCAATTTTACTTTGACCTATAGCAGTAGTTCTCAACCTTCCTGAAGCCGTGATCCTTTAATACAATTTCTCATGTTGTGGTGACTGCCCAACCATAAAATTATTTTCACTGCACTTGATCTCAGCCAAAAGACAGAGAAGTGATTCATAAAATTATTTTTGTTGATACTTCATCACTCTCATTTTGCTAATGTTATGAACTGGGCAGCCCCTGGGAAAGGGTGGTTGGACCCCCAAAGGGGTCATAACCCACAAGTTGAGGACCACTATCCTAGAAGATCACTCACTATGAGTCAGAATTTACTCGATAGTAGTGGGTTTTATCTCATATATATGTAAACATACACATATATATGTCATATATAAATATACAGCATCCGAGTTAGAATAAAGACCTTTGTCAGAAGAAATATGTGTATATACACATACTATAAATATATAACATATTTCCCTCCCACTCTGTGAGATATCTTTTTTAGCTTATTTTTAAATAATATTTTATTGTGATTGTGAAAAAGCTTACACAACAATTTAATTTCCATTTCAATAATGTACACAAATTGTTCTGTGTCACTGTTCAAAGTCTTCACAATATGTGACCATTCTCGATATTTTCATTCCAATTGTTGGTTTCTTTTCTTTTTTTTTGGGGGGGGGGGCATCACTGCTCTCCGGTGGTGGGAGTAGGAGGTCCAGCCCCACTGCTGGAATTGAACCTCCGTCCCAGTGGGTCGCAGTCCCGCGCACAACCACTACGCCACCGGGGCTCAGCCCGGTTTCTTTTCATTTTAACAATGCTTATTGGGCTGAGCCCCGGTAGCATAGTGCTTGTGCGCAGGACTGCCGCCCACTGAGATGGAGGCTCAATTCCAGCAGCAGCTGCACAGGAGCGAAAGGCTGGGCCTCCTACTCCCATCACCAGAGAGCAGTGATGTCCAAAAAACAAACAAACAAAAACAAACAAATGATGTTTTTTGAAGAGCAAAAGATTTTATTTTTATGAAGATCAATTTATCAGTGTCTTCTTTTATGACCCATATTTCATGTGCATAATATTTCCCTATTTGAAATCTGCATCCTAGTGACACATATGCATATTTATGAATGTGTTTCGCTAGTCTACCCAGACCAACGCTGTGTCCGACTTAAAACCACCTGTCGAGTACTAAAATATCAATGATTACTCCAAAGCAATGATGAGACTATAGAGGGAACAAATAAAATTAAATTAAAGAGGATATTGACCTGGGCGCTCAGGATTATAGTCTTGGGGGCAGGGGAACTAAGATCAGTTGGCAAAGCATCATTCACAAA
Source organism: Nesogale talazaci (assembly GCA_004026705.1). NCBI lineage: Eukaryota > Metazoa > Chordata > Mammalia > Afrosoricida > Tenrecidae > Nesogale > Nesogale talazaci. Next base: position 40,406 of record PVJH01015653.1, on the reverse strand, counting down.
GACAGCATTCCATGTCCAACTTTGGTGAGTCGTCATTGGGGTCTTAAAACTTGTGAGTGGCCATCACAGGTGCAACTATTGGTCTCTCCATGTCTGGAACAGAGGAATAAAGAATATCAAAGATGCAGGGGAACAATTATCCCAGTGGAATAATGGACCAAGCAATCTTCAGCTTCCTCAGGTGCTCAGCTACCACTGTCAACTGCTCTGAAAAGGATTGCATGAGAGGACCCTGAATAGGGGGAGGAAAATATGAAACAAAACTCAAAATCATAAGGAAGAGATTGGGCTTTCTGGACAGATACTAATGAGTAGAACCCTGAGACTATGACCTTTCATCACCCTTCGTGGTAGTTACATAACCTCCTGTCGACTCGAGGTTATTATGAGTGAAGGGATGGAGTCTAGCCTGTCAATCTGGCCACAGTCAATGATTCCTCTGTGCTGGTGTGACCTTCTTCTGTGGATTCTAGAACACACAGGGATGTGGAACACACTCTCTCTCTCTGTTTCACCTACCGGTTGACAAGCCACATGGAGCCCTGCTGCTGGCAGTCAGAGCCCTGGAGATGTTTCCACTGCCACTGGATCCATAAGACTTTTCACTCACTGGCCTGTGACCTTCCTGAAATTTTCAGCATCACATGTGCTGTGAGTCTAAAGAGGGTTCTGTGGACTAGTATCAGACTTATGGATTTGATCTGAACTGGGATGGGATGTTTGGTTGATACTTCTTGTAATTACTTCTTGATATAAATGTCTGTCTTACACATATATGAATGTTAATGGATTTCTTTATCTAGTGAGCTCAGTCTAATATACTCCCCTTCCATCCATCCAAATTACCCATCTGGGTACTCACTGCACACACTCTTCCAAGTCTTCTGTTTTCATGGGATCAAATTCGTACCCTTTCTATCTCGGTGGAAGTCATTTCTGAGATGACTGTGCTAGCCTCCCTCCAACCCTGACTCTTTTTTGCTGGACTTCTTGTCATCTCAGAAGAAACTTGCATATTTCAAGGCTTCAAACTCAACACTTGAGCTATTCCTCTGCACAAACACTGCTCTCTGTTTTCACTGAGCAACTAACCCATCTTCCTCCCCAGAACCAATCCTCTTCAACTTGATCAACCACCCTTTCCCCAAAAACAACACATCCTCCTCCTTTGACAGTGCCATCCTTCTTCCCTGATCATGTCACCCTCCTCCCCAAAGCCAGTCGCTCCCACTCCCCTGACTGACACACACTCATTGTTCAAGTTTAAGCTCAGGCTCCACATCCTCTGGGAACCCTCCCCTGTGCCCTCAAGAAGCGTTGCTCAAGTTTTGCCCTCTATATTTCCATAGCATGCTCTTTCCATGTTCCACAGAGTACTTGCCATGACCACTAGACTGTGAGCACATTGTGATACACTTGATTTTTTTCCCCCGTGAAATTAATGGTTTTCAATGTTAGCATTCAAATACATTTATAATGAATTTCTTTCTGGGGTGTTTCTCCAGGGTATATACCAACAAGTAACATTTCTAAATAGAAGATGATATACTTGTATGTGCATTTAAAATGTGAATGCCCAATCCCAACCTGTTACTATCCTGTTACAGAGCAACCAAATATGACAAAGTAGACTTGTCCTATAGGGTTTCCTAGGCTGTAATTGTTACAGGAGCAGGTCGCCAAATAGTTCCACCTATTGATCCACAGTGAGTTTTAAGGTGCCCTCCTTTCCTTTAGCACTGAGTTAGCTATCTTTGGGGGGGGGGGGGAGAGTGGTGGGGTGGAGTGACAAAGGACAAAGACTTGATTCCTTGATCCTATGGATTTGGGTGTAGAAACAGTTAAAGTCAGAGAATTAGCATTTAGACTTGCTGTGATCTCTCTCTCTCTCTCTCTCTCTCTCTCTCTCTCTCT
>PVJH01015653.1:0-38392 GCA_004026705.1 Nesogale talazaci | reverse complement strand
TGAACAGGTGCCAGCTCTTCTGAGCTGATTTTAACTGTCCTGACAGGTTTCCACAAAAATCTTGCTAGACAGAGGAATGCTGTCTTTGATGCCCTTTCTCTTGATGTTGACCTCCTTGCTGGTTGATGGAAAGGACTCACCCAGCCAGGATGAGGCCTGGGGTGGGAGTGGGGGGCATGGCCTGGTCCACCCTCATAATAATCCAGACCTCGAGACAGGGCCCAGACTTCCTGAAGATCCAAGTAGCCCAACCAGGATTCTGTCCTCAATTCACCTCAGATCCAAAGCAAGAGCAAGTCTCTAGGCACCACCATCTTGGGCCAGAGGTCAAGAGATCTCATCTTTTTCTTTTCTTCTGGAGGATGTGGAAAACCACCTTTTATGGCACCACCAGGGACCCTGAAAAATAAAAATAAAACAAATAACAATTGCTGTCAAGGTGTTTCCAACTCATTGCGACCCGTTACGTCAGAGTAGACGTGTCCCCGCCATTTCCAAGTTTGTAAAAATCTTCACGGAATCAGACTGCCTCTTCTTTCTTCTCCGGATTGCTGGTGTCAAGCCAAGCACTTAGTTACTGCCTCACCAGGCCTCCTAAAAATTGTGACTCAACTCAGAAAATGCGCTGCCCTCCTTCCATTTTGACTCCTGAAAATCCTACAGGACAGAGAATTGCCCTTGTGCTTGCTGAGACGATAAATAACTCTTTACAGAAGTAGATACTGATCAATGTGTTCTAAGTGTTTGGGAAGTGCTCATTTCCCCTCTCTTCTTCAAGCCACTTCAGAAGCCCCGTGGAACAGTTCTGCTTAGTCCCGAGGGTTGCAGTGAGTTTGAATGGGTTTCGTAACAGTGGATTTTTTCTAACACTTCACCGTATCAGTATGCTTAATTTTTGTGAGAAAGCATGTTTTTTTTTAATTTTCATTTTCCTGATGGCTAGCATTTCCTTGTCCTTTCCTGTATACATCCATCTTTTTTATTTCTTCTCGTCGAGCTCATTTGTTTCTATCCTCTGTCTCTTTTTCTCCAGGATTGTTTGCCTTTTCTCCTATTTTAACACGATTGATTTTCATGTTGTTTGAGGTTTGTAGGAGTCTCCGTGTCACGGTTGGGAAGCTTTGGTGGTGCTGTGAAGTAAGTTTCCGACTGCCAACCACAAAGTTCGCTGTTCCAATCCACCAGCTGCTTCTAGAGAGAAAGATGGAACTACCTGCTCCGATAGAAATTTTCTCGGAAATCCGATATAACGTTGCTATGATTCTGAATGGACTCTATGGCCGTGCGTGTGGTCTTGGAGTTTAGTGACACAGTCGCTCGGGGCACAGTTGTGAACTGAGAGGTCAGTGGTTCAAAGCAACCAGGTGCTCTGCGGGAGAAAGATCTTGTCGTTTCTCAAATTTACAGACTTGAAAACCCAACGGGGCAGCTCCGTTCATCGCACAGGGTCTCTATGAACGGGAATCGAGCTTGATGACAATGGGAGGGGCTAGTTCCTCATAGCAACCGAATGGGGCATCTTCCTCCTCATCTCTCCTAGTTTAATGGCATATAGAGTGGTCTTCTTTTCTCACGGCCACCTTATAGGACAGAGTAGAACTACCCTGTGGGGGTCCCCAGGCTGTCACATTTACAGGAGCAGAACTCCAGGTGTTTTTCTCCATAGGAGCCACAAGTGGATTGGAACCTTAGGCTTCAGTTAGAAGCCGAACCTTAATTACTAGGACACCAGGACACCTAAGCACAGCGTTGTCATCCCGTCATTTCCGAGTCATAGGGCCCTTTAGGACAGAGGAGGACTGCTCCCACAGAGCTTCCAACAGTTAAGTTGTGCTTAATTGTTGCTGTTGTTGGTGAATTTTTACCATAGTCTGTTATCACAAAGCAGGCAGTGTGATGTTATTTGATATTACTTTTTATCTGTTTATTTTAATTCGTTTAACTTTTTATGGTGAGCTACATAAGGAACTTCATTTCCAGTAAATATTTTTGCAGTCAACAATGTTTACAACTCATCTAGCCTCCCGGTGGTTCTCCCTGCCTCTCCACTTCTCCCTCGTGTGGAGTGTTACCGCATCATTCACCCTGGGTGAGACCTGCCTACCCTCTGACCTGTCACTTCCCTGCTCCCTCTTTCCTCCTTAACCCTGGCAGACAGCGTAGCCTGTTTCTTTTAGTAAGGAAACTTTTATCTTAATTTTCTTTTATAACAGTAGTCTCATACAGCATTTAACTTTTTTGTGATTGATGAACTGCACTCAGCATACTGTCCTCCAAATTCAGCCATATCGTGAGATATATATAGCACAGTTTCATCACCACTCTTAATTCAAAGGTGTTTACATACCAACGTTTGTATATCCACTCCTCCACCAGAGGCCATTTATATTGCTCCCCATATTCTTCTTATTAGGAATGGTGTTATATACATGTGTGTGTCCACACGAGTGTGTGTGCATGCTCATATTTTGTTCTTTACTTTTTTCTTTTAATTGAGGACTCATACAACTGTCATCACAATCCAGACATACATCCATTCTGTCAAGTGTATTTGTACATTTGTTGCGATTATCATTCTCAAAACTTTTTTTTCTACTTGAGCCCTTGGTATCAGCTCCTCAATTTTTCCCCTTCCTCCCCACTGCCCCCTCCCTCACAAACCCTTGATAGTCTATAAATTATCATTATTCTGTCATATTTTAAACTGTCTGCCATCTCCCTTCACCCACCTTTCTGTTGTCCATCCCCCAGGAAGGGGACTATATGTAGATCCTTGTGATAGGATCTCCCTTTCTACCCCATCTTCCCTCTACCCTCCCAGTATCACCACTCTCCCCTCTGGTCCTGAAGGGATCATCTGCCCTGAATTCCCTAGGTTTCTGGTTCCTATCTGTACCAGTGTACATCCTCTTATCTAGCCAGATTTGTAAGGTAGAACTGGAATCATGATAGTGGAGGGAGGGAGGAACATTTAGAAACTAGAGGAAAGTTGTATGTTTCATTGTTGCTACACTGCATGCTGACTGATTCCTATCTCCTCTGCCACCCTTCAGTAAGGGGATGTCCAGTTGCCTGCAGATGGGTTGTGGGTACCCAGTCTTCACTGTCCCTCATACACGATTTGAATTTTTTTGTTGTTGTTCTTTGATGCCTGATACCTGATCTCTTCATGATCACACAGGCTGGTGTGCTTCTTCCATGTGGTCTTTGTTACTTCTCAGATAGATCGCCACTTGTTTATCTTCAAGCCTTTAAGACCCTACATGCTGTATCTTTTGATAGCCAGGCACCATCAGCTTTTTTCACCACATTTGCTTATGTACCCACTTTGTCTTCAGAATAAAGTGTTCTTGCATTGAGGGAGTACCTAAGTGGAGGCTCAATGTTCATCTGCTACCATAATACTAAACTTTTAAATATATGCATACAGATCCATTTCCCCATCCTTATATATAAATATAATTACATATGTACCTGCCTCTGTTTAGACTTCTATAAATGCCCTTTGCCTCCTAGTTCTTTTCTCTATTTTCTTTTACTTTCCTCTTGTCCCACTATCACGCTCAGCTTCATTTGGATTTCAGTAATTCTTCTCATTTACATTATCCATGATCAAGCCCTACCAGGCCTCCTACACCATCCTCCCCACAGATTTTGGATCACTTGTGTTCCCTTGTCCCTGGATTTGTTAACACCACTCCCTTTTTCCCACCTTCCCATCTTGTATGTCCTCCCAGAACCATCAGTCCTGTTGTTTTCTCCTCCAGATTGTTTATCCAGCTTATCTTATCTAGATAGACCCACGGAAATAATAACATGCACAAAAGCAAGAGAAAGCAAAACAAAGCAACAAAAGAAAACAAAAAAACAATGACAAAAAGAAAAGCCTGTACATAGTTCAAGGACTGTTTGTTGGTTTGTAGGAGTGTTTTCTGGTCGAGTCTAATGGGGTGCCACGGCCTGGTCCAAAAGTCTAAGTTTAGTATTCCCTTGCTCCCCTTGCTGTTCTGGTGCACTCCCTTCATGTTCTGTCTTGGGGTCATATCAACTGCAATTCTCACACTGTCTCCAGTGTTGTCCCCTGTAGGACTTTGGGTCAGTGAGGGATGTCTGTGTCACAGTGGGACCAGTCATATGGTCCTCTGTGCATTGCCTGCTCTAAGCAGGAATATTGTTCTCGGGGTTTGATGGGCCAGGATGTCCTCCATTCTCTCCTCACCCCCTCTCAGTTGCTCCTGTGTGCTCTGATCAGACATGTGCCTCTCCCTGAGCTGCAACTTCAGTGCTGCCCTTTGGTGTACATTCTTTGGGGGAGGGGAAGCCGTCCAAGTAGTTGGGATTGGAGCCAGCCCGACTCTGTACTGGTTTCCTACTTCATGCTGCTATTTTTTCTTTATTTTTTAAGGTACACACTAAGTAGAAGAATTGCTGGGCCATATGGTATTTCTCTTAGGAGCCCTGGTGATGTAGTGGTTATAACTGCAAGGTCAACAGTTCAAACACCTACCTCCAGTTGAGCCAAGGGTGAAACACAAGGTTTTCTACTCCTGGAAAGAGTTATAACCTTGGAAAGGCTGCAGAATCTCTGTGAGTCTATGGCAGTCAGAGATGGTTATTTCTACCCCCAGTAATTTGAGGAAATGTCATGCTGCAATCCACAGTGGTTACATAGTTTAAGAATACCACAGGTAGTGTATGAGGGTTCCAATCCCTTCATTCTACTCCAACACTTGTTACTTGTGTGTGCATGCCCATGTGTGTGTTAACTTTTCTACCAGTACTCCTGCTAAGTGATAGTTCATCATTGTTTTGATTTGCACCTCTTGAAGGATAGTGATCATAAGCATTTCTTCATGTGTTGTTTGGTCACTCATATTCTTTCTTTAGTATATTCTTTTCATATCCTCTGCTATTTTTTGGATAGAAATATTCTCCTTTCCCTTGCTGAGGTGTTACCATTTTCTCTAGATTTTAGAGATTAGTTCCTTGTCTGATATACCATTGTCAAAAAGTCTGTGGTTTCTCTTTTTTTTTTTAATTAAATCTTTTCATGCACATGTGAGTAGGAGATCCTATCAACTCTTTTGTCTTCTGTATTTGTGCTTTTCATTGTGTTGGATAGTATGTTTATACTACGTACTAGGACCTCCTTAAAGTTTGTCTCTATTTCCTTCATGGATGGTCTTTATAGTTCTACTATTCCCATTTAGTACATTAATACACCTTGAGTTCATCATTTTTCTGCAAATGGAGATCCAATTTTACCAACACCATTTGTTGAAGAGACTATTTTTTCCCCACTAATGTGTTCCAAGATTTTGTCAAAAATCAGTTTTCTGTAGAAACATGGACTCTATCCTGTTCCATTTGTCTACAACCCTGTCATTATACCAGTACCAGGTTTTTTTTTACTACCATGACTGTGTAGGATATTTTAAGGTCAAGAATAATGAAGCCTCCTACTCTGTTCTCCTTTAGTAGTGTTTCATTTATCTTGGGTCTCTTTTCTTTCCACCTAAAATTGGTAATTAGCTTTTCCATCCCTTTAAAGAATGCTGCTGGGATCTTAATCCAAATTACATTTATAGATTGCTTTGGAAATCTATTGTATTGACATTTTCACAATGTTAAGTTTTCCTATCCAGAAACATGGAGCATTCTTCCATTCTGGTAGCTCCCTTGGTTTCTTGTAACATACATTTTGTAGTTTTCTTTGTACAAGTCTTTTGTTTCTCTGCTCAGGCTTATTTTAAATATTCCATTTGTGGGGGGATGTTGTAAATGGTGCTGTTTGTTTTATGACCTTCTCAAAGCTCTCCATTCATTTACAGGAATCTGATGTGCTTTTATAGGTTGAGTTCCTATTCTGCCATGTTGCTAGATCTTTCCAACAATTTTCCTGTAGCGTCTCTCGAGTTTCCTACGTGTAGAATTATGTTATGAAAGCACTGCTTCTTCTTTTCCAACGTGGATGCCTTTGATTTCCGTCTGTTGTCTAATAGCTTTGACTAAAACTTCCAGCACAATACTGAATAAGAGTAGTGATAAAGGGCATCCTTGTCTGGTTCTGGTTCACAAAGACGCAGCTTTGTGTCTCCTCGTTGACAGATGTTGGCTGTTGGCTTTGCATCTATATAAGAAGCATCCCCTTTACTCCTCTTTCGTTGGGTGCTTTTATCAGGAATGGACGTTGAGTTTTGTCAAATGCCTTCTCTTCACCAACTGATATGATCATGTAGTTACTTTCTTTTGTTTTACTTATAAGGGAGATTACATTGTTTTTCTGATGTTTAACCATCTTTGCATACCCCACATAATTGTGATGTATTTTCCTGTTGTTGTTGTGGCGGTGGCTGTGGTTGTTGTTGGGTTATACTGATAAAAATTTTTACATCTCTGTTCACAAATTATTTTGGTCAGTCATTTTCTAAGTGGTGTTGTACCCTGTCGTGATCTCATGCCTGAGTGCCACAGTCGTTGTTTTTCTGCCCATAAAAACTGGATCGTAGGCTTTGTAATGCTGGTTTTGGTTTCACAAAGTCTATAAATATTTCCTTGTTCTAGCAAACTTTTATTTCTCCTTCAAATTTGAGGGATCGCTATGCTGGATAAAAGATGCTTGGATTGCATTGCTGCCTTTCAACTTTCAGAATCTGTTGCCCTAATTTCTTCTTTCCTACATGGTCTCTGCAGAGAGATCTGAGCTTATCTGTTTACCTTCATAGGTGACTGCTTTGTTCTCTAGCTGCTCTTAAGCTTCTTTCCTTTCCCTTGGAGTTGGATAATGTGACTACTGTATGTCTTAGTGTTTGGGTTTGTTTGTTTTGGGGGGAGGGGTAATATATTTGGTATTCTTCCTGCTTTCTGGATAGTTATTATCTCCTCTGCGATATTGGGGGACTTTTCTTCCAAGAATTCCCTTCTCATTTTTACTATTTTAACTGTATACTTATTTTTTTCCTGCTCAGACACCCCAGCAATTCAAATATTATTCCACATCTTGCTATCTACATCATCCTTAGAGGTCTCTTCAGTTTCTTTTGCCTTTTTGTTTGTCTGATTCTCTCATTTGTTGAATCTTACTTGGTTGTCTTTGAGTCCACTGATACTGTTTTCCATTTCTTCCATCCTAATTGGTCACATCTTTTTTTTTTTTTTAATTTTCTGCCACGTCCTGAATGTCCTTTGGGTGTGAGATTTTTAGCAGTTCCATTTCTTCATCTGTTTTCTGGATTGACCTCTTAATCTCTTATAAGGCCCGAAGCATCATTTTCTTGTATTCTCTCTCTGGCAGTTCATTGTTCTATGTTTTCTTATATTCTCTATATGGAAGTTCTGTATTTCATTGGGCTTGATTAATCTTCAGTTGTTTCATTTCATTTCTCTTGATTTTTGGTGGTAGCTACCGATGCGTGTTGTTTGTGCTGCAAAGTGATTTGGCTGTAGATGATGTGTAGACGTATGAGCTGGAGGTGGGGCTTGGCTCTTTAGGTTATAAGAGAGGCTCAGATAGGAGCTGGGAATCATATTGTGTGGAGATGAGGAGGGAGTGATAGTTGGGTGGGCAGGAGGAATGGGATATATGTGCTCATAAGTAGGCTTCATGTGGTAGCATTAATCACAGATACCTTTCCTGGTAAGTAAAGTCAACTTTGATGAGTTGAAGAAGTGGGTTATAAGATTTTATGTGACTTGGTAAGCTATATGAGAGTGTGTGTTACTGAGGTGGAGGAAGCAGAGTCTTAAGGTAAAGGTTTTTGGGGTAGGTGAGGGGTATATTATGAAATCTACCAGTCACTTATCCACCCTGTATATTATATGGGAAGAGTGCATACCTTCTGTTATTGTGTTTTTAACGGAAGGCCATTTTATTGTGGGTTTCAGCACAACTCAGTACTGTCTGCTATTTGCATATGGTCCCAGGTTGAAAATAGACTAAGGGAGCAGGTGCTTGGGGAAGCAGGGGAGATGGGGGACTTCCAATCAGGAGGTGTTCCTGCTAAGAACCTAAAACCCTTTGTCTGTTAGACACCTAGATAGGGGATAAGGATCCACTGAGAAACACAGGAATTCTAGGTTCCTGTTCCCCTGGCAGGAAAAAATAAACATTTGAAAATATACATTCAAATTGTGTTCTTGTCTTACTAGGGCTGGATCCCTTTTGAGTGAGCTGGGGGATTTATCTGGTGGCTATTAGAGTTGTGCCCATTCAGGAAGTGGAGGAGGAGAGATCCAGTAAGAGAGTGTAGTTGAGGTTCCTACCTCAGAACCTAGAACTGAAGGCGCCACATGGAGACCCACACCAGGACTGAGAGCTTTCACTGCCTCCGGATTCATAAAACTTTCCACCTACTGGCTTGTGATCTTCCTGCCTTCAGTGTCATTGCATGTGTTGTGAAGAGGAATTTATTGATTGGTATCAGACATATGGGCTAATATTGGACTTATGGACTTGATTTGGACTAGACTGGAATGGTTTCTCAATATCCAATTGTGCTTGAATATAAGGCTTTTTCTTATATACATGTGTATCTATAAACTTGTTTCTCTAGCCAATCCAGACTAACACAGATACAAATATGGATCTGTTTCAGTCAGTTGGTCAAGTAGGTGTCTTCCAAACCTCCTGGCATACAAATGTAAGTGATTTCAGTGCTTCATCAGCATGTTGAAGCATCTCAATTGGTATCTCACCAGTTCCAAGAGCCTTGTTTTGGGCTCATGCTTTTAGTGCAGCTTGGACTTCTTCCTTAAGTGCCATTGGTTCTTGGCTAGATGCTGCCTCCTGAAATGGTTGAATGTAGACTAGTTCTTCTTGGTATAGTAACTCTGTATATTCTTTCCATCTTCTTTTAATGCCTCTTGTGTCACTCAATAGTTTGCATGTTGAATCTTTCTTTCAGTTTAAGGCATCATAAGTATGCTCTTCCTTTTAGTTTTTCTTTTTTGTTATTTTTTTGGCTGGGGGCAGCATCATTGCCTCTGGTAGTTGTGGGCACCATCCAGTGCCACTCCCAAATGTGCATTTTTAAGAAACTTTTTAGGGATTTCTTTTGTACAGGCAGGCTCGATAACTATGTGTGAGTCTGGATTGACTAGAGAAACATATTCATAGATACTCATATGTGTGTAAGAAAGAACTTTATATAAAGTTATTGTATATCCCAGCCCAGTTTAGATCCATAAGTACCCCGTATGTCCTATACCAGTCCATAAATTCCTCTTCAGACTTGGGCAACACATGCGATAGCACCGAAGGCAGGAAGATCACAGGCCAATGGGTGGAAAGTCTTGTGGATCCAGTGGCAGTGGAAGCATCTCAGTGCTGGCATGGATCCCCGTGTGGCTCCTTCAGCAGCAGGGCTCTGGCTCCAATAACGTAACTCCATCTGGCTTGTCATCAGGAATGTCTCACAGCTTCAGCCCTATCCCCTCGGAGCTTTTGAGGGATTGAGGGGTCTTGAAGAGGACCTGGACACCATGGATCCAGTGGTCTAATTCTCTAGTGAGAGCTCCCGCCTAAGCACAGTAGAAGCATATGTGTCTGAGTGTGCTGTTGAGTCCAGTTCTCAGTGGAGAGGTTTTGCTTTCACAAACCGATGGCTTCCACCATGTTCTCTTTCCTGGTTGACCTCACACCCCCACTCAGGCTGGCTCTTACATGCTTAGGTGATTTCTCACCTTGTCTAACTTTGAGTGGAAGAATCAATGTGCTAATAGCTGCAAAGGTTTACATAAGGTTCATCATGAAGACCCTGTGAATAAGTCCTCAGTACCTTAAAAATCTTATGGTGCTTCCCTGGTTTCAAAAACTGAAGGCTTCCTCCAGTCCCTGAAGATTGAATCTGAGCAACCATCCAAGTACTATATACCCTTTGTTGCTCTTTTCCAAATATATGATGCCCAGAATACAACATGATTTGAAAGCATTGCTGAATTCAGAGTAGCTTTGGGTTGGCTTTATTTTCCTGTTAGAGGAAAATTAAATTATTATTTTATTAGCAGTAGCTATTACTAGTAATTATTAGATACACTTGTTGTTCTAGGTGTCTTGGGCAGAAAGTATGTGCTATTTTTGTTTGCTTGTTTGAAGCGAGGTCTTCCCACTTGGAAAAGCTGAATCTATCTGGGAAGAGGGCCTCCATGGAGAAAGCAGTGACTTTTGAGTTAACAAGCAGCTGCGTGGCTGTTGTCCTGGCCACTGGGCAGGCAGTCAACCCGTGCCTCCACCCTACTGGGGTGACCAGCTGCCTTGGGCTCTCTCCAAGGGCTTGAGTCATTCAATCTATGACAGCGAGGACTCCGTCAGAGAGAAGGGCTCCAAGAAGGAGAAGGCCTTTGGTGATGGGACAGCTTGGGTTGGGGGCAGGGAGGACAGGGGAGATGCCACCATGCTCCCTCTCCTCGTTGACTCCACCTCCCACTCAGGCTGGCTCTCCCATGCTTAGGGACTTCTCAGCTGGCCTGACGTTGAGTGGAATAGTCTATATGCTAATGGTCTCAAAGGTTCCTGAAGACTCACCAGGCTTCCCTCACCACCTTATAAACGTTGTGGCTCTTCTCTAGGGAAGAGTAAGAGCTCTGGGGTTGAGATGCCCTGGTGTCTGCTTCATAGATGCAAATCACCGAAATCCCCCAGTGGCACCATGACGGAGAGGGGCTGGGGCTGCCCCTGAGGCCCACACCAGAGGAAACCCCAGCAATAACACCCCTGTGCGAGCACCTGGAGCATCTGACGTGTGTGTGATGACTGTCTACAGGGTGAGTACAAAAAGCACTGCTAGAGGATCGCAGGCAACACCAAGTACAAAGCTGTTGTTTCTTGGCCTATCCCTCACTTAGAGCTCTATGCTTTGGAAGGTCATGTTTCTACCTAGGACTCTCCCCCCCTCTCCCCCCCCCAAAGAATTCCATGCTCTTCGATTTCCAAAAAGGAAAATCAAGCTCACTGCTACGGAGTCAATCCCAATTCACAGCGACCCTGTAGGGCAGGGCAAAACCCCACCTGTGGGCTTCCAAGACTGTCATTCGTAATGGGAGCAGAAGGCGTCCTCTTTCTCTCGCAGGGCAGCTGGTGGAGTCCCGTCTGTCAATCTGAAGATAGCCAATGAGACCTCTGTGTGGGCATAGCCTTCTCTAGAGAATTCTGGGAAATATGGCAATTCCTTCTTGGAAGCAGGGACACTTTCTCTCTTAATTTACTTCCTTTGAGACTTGCTACTGACAATGCTCGCTGCCTGAGAGACTTGGTCTGGCTCCCTGTGAGACATCCCTGAGGAGAAGCCACATGGACCTACCTTGAAGCGGCCAGAAACCTGGACTTAGAGAAGCCACGCAGAGACCCCTGCCAGCACTGAGATGCTTCTATCACTACTGACTTTGCACCCACTGGCCTGTGATCTTCCTGCATTCGGCACCATGGCATGTGTTTCGTGAGTCTGAAGAGGACTTTATAGATTGCTGTCGGACATATGAGCTAATATTGGACTTAAGGACTTGATCTGAACTGGGTTGGGATGCTTTTCTTGATGTTCAATTGCTCTTGTGTATAAACTTCTCCCTTAAATACATAGGCCTGTTTATGAGTTTGTTTCTTTAGTCTACCCAGACTAACACATTATCTACCATGATGAGTCAGAATCTATTCCACGGCAGTGAGAGCATGCTTCAATTTACACCATAAAAGAAAGGCAATGTTGGCATTCTTGCGGGACTCAAATCATGATCCTTCGAAATTTTCTTTGCGTATGGGACAAAAGGAAGTCTACACAGGGAAGATTAGGGCTGTCTGCTGGATGAGGGCTCTGTCTTAATGTTCTCAGGTTTACTTCTTTGGGTTCTAATATCCATGGAAACGCCTATACAGAAACTCACAGACACAATTCATGATTAAAGGGTTTCGTGAGGAAGTTAACAAGTCGTAATGCCAGGGAGAACCGCTCAGGGTAGCCCTCTAGAGGACAAGTTACAAAGTTCCAGGTCTGCTAAGTGCCCAAAGGGGCATACCACTCCGCTGTCAGCCTCAACCCAAAGGATCAAGCTTCCTGTAAGGCCAGCTCTCTGGATGAAGTGCCCGGAGGCATCTCATTCTGCAAAGCCACCTCCTGCGCAAAATCACTCATCTTAACTTGCTTCGTGGCTTGGGGAGTCTGTGGGTTCTGGCTCCTGGTTCTCCTTTCATCTGGCTGTCTTCTGCATAGAGGTGGATCATTGTCCAGGGAGCTCGGATCCAGTTCCCCTCCTGACTCTATTGAGGTCCCTCTTCCTGCTTCTCAGAAGGCTCGTTGTATACACAGCAGGCTGACACTCCAGGGAATCCTGTTCGAAATTGCAGGTGAGTCCCGTCTTCCCCCCTTCTGACCAGGCCCATGTGGGGGAAGGTCTCATTTGATGGGAGTTAGAGACTTTGTCTCGAAGAGCCACATGAAACAATTCATTGGGTCCCGAAATGGGGCACGGGTTCCCAATGAAATTCTAGCAGGACGGACTTTCTTACCCTGGAAGAATGAACAAGAGCCTTGTTTGATGGGTGGGGGCGGGGGAGGGGGGGAATCCTGGCACAACTTTCCTGACTTTTTTTTTTTATCACCAAAGCTGTTTTCCATTTTCTTCAAACTTCTTCATAATGAGCCTCTGATTATCCTTTATCCTTTGAGAAACTTTATCAAGGTTGTCACTTTGGATTTCCCCCCAAGGGAACAGTGGCCATCATCTTCTGGGCTTGGCCCTGGATTCTACTGGTCCCCTTCAGTAGTCGCTATTCTCCTGGGCCCTTGTTCCTTGAACCCTGGTAGGAAACACAAGCCTTGCCCCAACACCAGTCACTCTGCAAAATCCTCTTCATTAGCTCTGACGTGGCTAGAAAGGCTGAAGGACGAAAACAGCTCTCTGAGATAACCCGACCTCCTAAAACTTTTGGCACCTTTGGCCCCAAAGCTCACAGAGATGCAAATGAATCCTTTGTGACTCTGCTCTCGTTAGTTATGGAGGAAGACTCATCCTATGGTCTTCTGCCTTGTCTGCACTACAGCCACGGCTTCTCCCAAGGCCGGTGTTTTCCCTCTCATGCTTCACCTCTGAGGTCTTCCCGGCTTTCCTTAAAAACCCTTGAACCATCCCAAAACCTGTGGGCCAGCTGTCCTGTAAACTTGTTGCAAAGTTTCCACGATGTCAGAAAGATGTTCACCCGAGCTTCATTTAAAATTTGATAGGAGGCCTGACCTTGAAATTCATTTCTGCCCCTGCCCCCCAGCATAAAAAGCATCCTTTTTATTTTATTTTTGGAAAGCACTCTAACGGGACTAAAATAGTCTGATGGAAATAAGTTGTTCTCAGTCACCCACTGACTGAAGAGACCTGGTGACACACATTCTGTTTGTCTGGGAGTTTAGTAGCAATACTTTACTGATCCTCATCCTTTTTTTTTGGGGGGGGGGCATCACTGCCCTCAGGTGGTGGGAGTAGGAGGCCCAGCCTTTGCTCCGTGGAGCTGGAATGGAACCTCCATCCCAGTGGGCCGCAGTCCCGCGCACAACCACTACAACACCGGGGCTCAGCCCCTGATCCTCATTCTTACAGCATCTCCCCACCCCCATTCCCACAATATTTTCCCCAAGGCTCCATTTACCCCAGCTGGGAAATTGGATTGTAATGGCTTCTGTACATGCAGACTTTCTGAGAAATCATCTGTCCTCCCTTTTCAGGGAAACTCAAGGGTCCTTTTGTTCTTTTCGGCTCAAGACAACCAACACCCTGTGTTGCTAAGACTTGTTCCACAGAATGCGCAGAACTCGGTTCTTGTTCTCAGAATGTTCGCTGTTTGTTCTCAAAGTGACTCAATCCCCAGATCCTACCAAAGAGATCCTCCCTGTGGATCACTTGGCAGCAGGTTCTTAGCTGTCTGCCGGGTCAGACAAACAAGCAGTTCCTTCCCCCTCTAGTGCTAATTGCAGCCAAGAGAAAGGCAGGGAAGGGACAGCGCTGGTGATGGAAGCCGTTTCTTGCTCTGTGGGGCAGTCTTTTTCTCTCAAGCAGAGGCTGCCAGGATGTTCTGGATGGGAGAGGGGCACTTCTCAGCCCAGGGAGCAGAGGGTGAGGGCTGCAGGAGGCCTGACCACCGCCCACAGGCAGGGTTAACTCTGGAGAGCCAGGGCGAGCTTCGCACCCAGCCCGCAGCCCTAAGGTTGAGAAGGCTGTGCCGAGAGGCGTTTGGGCAGATGTAAGGGTGACGGTGCCAGTCACCAAGGGGAGACCCACAGGGACTGGGAGGAATCCTTACACTTCTGGATTGCGTTTTGCCTCGGGTTCTGCGCTTCGCACGCTGAAAGAATCCACGCGGCACAAGCTCCTCTGTAATCCAAGTGAGTTTTTACGGAAGAAAAGGCAGTTTCAGGTATGGCAGTCCTGACATCAGATACGTGCTATTTCTGGAAAGCACACCAGGCCGCGTGGAAGCCGCGTGCGCCTGGGGTTGCAAAGGGCCGTGGAAACTCACATGGAAAGAACACGGAAACAGGAACATGAAACCCACATGTGGAACTGGGGAATCCCTGGAGGTCAAGAGTATGCAGCCCCGAGTAAGCCTGGAGCAGGCACGCGCGCACCCCCACCTGTCCTCCGCCTGCAGCAGGGAGTAAGGGAAACAGAGCCCGGGGTATTTATCACCTCTAGCTGGGAGGCGTGGCTGAAGGTATTGGCTGATCTTATTGGCTATGTTTAAACCCACCTGGGTGATGTCATGGTCCTAGGTGCAGGCTAGGTTGTAGGCTTCACCTGTGCTAGGAGGTTCTACTCTGTGCCTGCTCGGTTTAGGTCTTCCCATAAGTGTCCGTTTAGTGTCTGATTTCTCTCCAACCCCTCTATGTGGACCTTTGCAGACATGGGAGAGACAATCTCACTTGGTCCATAATCCAGCAACCCAATGGTGGACTGTGAACAAACCCATAGCTTTGAAGTAGGTCCCACGCCCCAGGCAGATGTCCAAACTGTCCCATTGTGTTTCCAAGACTGAAATCTTCACAGAAGCAAACGGCTTCTTCCTTCTCCTGCAGAGCGACTGGTGGCTTCAAACCAACAGCCAAGGTGTTTGGGCCGGGGTCCAGCTAGGCTGCCCCCTGGGCCAGACAGCTTCCTGGACCGGGCAGCCCCTTGCACCCCTTTGCACCAGCCTCACAAGGAGGAGATGAGCAACTTGCTGAACTTTGTGACCCCTGCCTCTGGCAGCTCCCAGAGCTTATCTCTCCGGGGAGGGCACAGCCTCTACCCGGGCAAGGCACGGGAAACAAGTTTGAAAACAACTTTCCGGGAAACAAGTTTGAAAAAGAGATGATTTGCTCACAGGTCATCTCCCAAACCGAAACTTGGAAATGCAGCACAAGAAACCTCCCTTTTCTTTCATCAGCCCACATGCCTGTGACTCAAACCCTACATATGTCCCACCGCCCCAATATAGGGTGCTGCTTCCCTGGCCTAACTCTCAGGCCTCAGACCATCCAGGAGCTCAAGATGCTCCTATCTCTCTCTGCTGTCCCTTTCCTTCCCAAAAGTCCTCATTACCTCCAATAAAGCCTATATATTTGCTTTTCATCCCTAACTAAGCTCTGTCTCCTTCCTGCAACTCCGTCTCAACCTCTCACAAGGTTTTTTCGGTGTTTGGTTTGTTTGTTTGTTTGTTTGTTTGTTTGTTTTTCATGTTTCATCATTTTATTGGGGGCTTATACTTCGTTTCTCATAATACATAAATACATATTTTGTGCCACACTTCTTCACATGTCTGCAGCTGTCATCTTTCTCTGAACCTCCACCTTTCCATCCAAGCCTCTGACCTCAGCCTCCCATCCCTTCCCCTCCATCCTTGCTCCCCACTCCCCCACCAACTCTCAATATGGCATAAATTATTGTTTTGTCGTAACTTACACTGCTCGATGTCTCCCCTTGCCCTCTTCCCCAGTGTCTGTGGCCCCAGGTAGGGGGTTGTATGAAGATCCCTGAAGTTGGCTCCCCCTCTCCACCCCACCTTCCCTCCACCCGTCCAGCAGTTTCATTCCCACTACTGGTCCCATGGGGTTCATCCATCCTGGGTTCTCCGCATTTCCATTTCTCATCTCCACAGTTGTGTAGAACTGGGTCCATGACAGTTGGAGGGAGAAAGCCTTCAGGAACTAGAGGAAAGTTGTATGCTTCATTGTCACCTCACTGAGCCTCACTAGCCTGTCTCCTCCCCAAGACTCCCCTGGGTGAGAGTGTCCAATTACCCACAGGTGAGCCTTGGGTCCCCACTCTGCTCCCCCCCCCCATTCATAGTGACGTGGTTCTTGTTCTTTGATGTTTGATATCTGCTCCCTTCAGCCCCCTATTATCACATATGCTAGTGTTTTTCTTCCATGTGGGCTTTGCTGCTTCTGGGCTAGATGTCCATCCATTCACCCTCAAGCCTTCGCGATTCCAGGTGCTTTATCATTTGGCAGCTGGGTGCCATCAGATTTCTCCTCTCTGTCTGCATCTGCTCCCTTCTGTCTTCTATGATCTTGTCGTGAGGGTGGACCCACAGTAATATGATTTTTGTTCTTTGATGCCTGATATCTGGGTCTTTCCACCTCTCATGGTTGTGCAGGCTGGTGTGCATCTTTTAAGCTGGATTTGTTGTTCCTGGGCCATACAACCGTTTGTTCACACTCAAACTTTTAAGTTCTCGGATGTCACATCTTTTGATAGCCATAGGGGTAATGTAATAGAAAGTACTGAAACCCAAAGGATGACCAAGTATGACAGTGGAACGGGAGGAAGGCAGAAGGAAACAGAGGAAGGAACTAGAAGGCAAAGGACACTTATAGAGGTCTAAAAACAGATATGTACATATGTAAACATAAGCACATATTATAACGAGGGAATAATCCTGATACATATATTTATATGTTTAATACTAAGATAGAAGCTGGACCTTGGATCCCTACGCAGGCACTCTCCCTCAAGGCAAGAACACTTTGTCCTACTAATTTGGTGTTCATTTTAAAGAACAGAGGCATCAAAGAGATTTCCTGAGTGCCACAGGGACCGTGACTCCTGGCTTCCTACTTGCCTTCAAAGAATGACCTTGGCAGTTTGAACAAACAAGCAGCTGCCCTCCCCTTGATGCCTGCCCCTGGCCTCTGCCCACCAAAGTTCTTCCAGGCCTGGTCTCTGGAGGGAGAGGTGGCAGGCTGGCAGAGGCCTGGAGAAAATGGCACTGATGGCAGGCAGGGATGTGACACCTCTGTCCAATCATCGGACACCCGTCTTTTGGCTCCCTTCACCATCCCAGCAGCTCCAGGTTACAAAGCAAGCTCGTTCGTCCGTCACTGGGCACACGAGAGCCCTGCATGAAATGACAACTGCCCGTCTATCAGAAGAAGCCAACTTCTGATACATACATCACGGGTTCAATAGACACAGTTGTACAGCGATAATTATTATTTGTTATAATAAGAAAATAGAGAGCATGAGAGAGAGAGAGATAGTAACAGTCAGACACATTTCACATGAGGGTAGCATGCTCATCTCTACCCCGCTTGGTGGTGCACGTGGAGAGAGAGCGCAAACTTTAATTTTCCCCGTTTAAATAACCTTATGAGAGACACATGAGCTCTGTCGTCACTGGTCAGGACTTGTCACAAGAGGGGGCTGTCTTAAGGGTTATATGATGACATGGGGAATGGTCTTAGGGATACCTATGTGACCAACCCAACCGAGGGGAGGATGTGACAGGGGAAGACCTCAGACTCCTAAGGGTAGATAAACAGGTCTGTCTGGTTAGAAGCATGGACAGTGGCTCTTGAATCCTGCCCACAGACCTTGAGAGAAGCCAACCAGTATCATAACAGCAGAGGAGTCAGCTTTATCAGGAGACACACAAAGGCCTCAGATAAACTGAGAGTTTCAGGGAGAATGAAGAGTTAACTTAACATCCACACCGAATGCTAGTAAATAGTTTGCTTAATATTTTTGGAGTCTATAATTGTGGAAAAGTCCTCTCGTCATCCCACACCCTTCCTTGTGTTCACTGGTGAGAACTGGTCTAGGGTGTCTCATCCCTTTTTTGGTAGGACCGTTTCTTCTGTTTCTACCCTCAGCAGGGCAAGACCACACTGTGGGCCTTGACCTCAGACCACTGCACCGAGCCTCCTCATAGGCATCCTAGATAGGGTTTCTGAAACTATGAATCTTGATGGGATCTGAGTCTCATTTTTCTCCTTGCGAGCTGCTGGCAGATTTAAGGCACCAAGCTTTCAATTAGCACTCCAGTGCTTATTCCACAGTGCCATCGGGACTCCTTGCCTTGACCTCGGAAGCCCTCAAATACAAAACTGCTAGACAGCTTCAACAACTCTGGCAGAAAACACCATTTTCTCTCCATTACCTTTTTCTAGGAACATATGGAGCCCCCACCACCCATATTACTTGTTGAATGATTTCTTGCAACTGGAGATGGAAACCAAGATGGGTGAGAGAATCTCGTCAGGCAATACACCCCATCCCCCCGCATCCAAACCCCATCAGATGGCACAGGATCCAGCTTTCCCCTGCACATGAGATGATTGAAAACACCACGGCTTGATTCGGACACACCTTCGTCTTCAATGTGATATCTTTGCTCTGTGACATTGGAAAGAGGTCACTTGCAGCATATCCCCTCAAGAAAGACGGAACACGGTTGGATTTCTAAGCTGCAGCTTCTGTGAGCATTGTTTGTAGATCCAAGTGAACATGAAGCCTAGCAATTTCAGTGGTTCCCCCACTCATTGTGATGTGGTTTATTGGTGGATTGTGAGGTTTTTCTTTTCGGGACAGTGAGTTCTAACACAAGTTGAGGAGTGTCATTTGGGGTCCTCGCCCCTAAGTGCTCAGGCCTTTCCCTTTCGACAAGGGGGTATCTTCTGCCTCTCGCAGGTTGTTAATAAGTCTTCCTCTATGCAGATTCTAAATTCTTCTTTATGTACTCCAGCTTCTCGGATTGTTTATCCAGCATACAGATTGAATACGTGCGGTGAAATAATGCCACCCAATGTCCACTTTTCCTGATCAGAAAAACATTCACTACCTCCTCCTATGTCAGGGCAACTTCCTCTTGGTATAGGTGCAGTTTCTACAAGAGCACAATGGAATGTCCTGGAATTCTCATTCTTCTCAAGGCTATCCTTCGTTTATTAGGACCCACACAGTCAAATGCCTTTGCACAGTCACTAAAATGCAAATAGGCATCTTTCAGACAGTCTCTGCTTTCAGACAAGATCCACCTGATGTCAGCAATGACATCCCTTTTACCATCTGTGGGTTTCCAAGGTTGTAGACCTTTAAGGGAGCAGAGACCTCCCTTTTCTCTATCAGAAAGGCTGGCGGTTTGAATTACCAACCCCTTCCACTTCCAACGCTCCTTTCTTCTTGTTCTTGTTGCTAGGTGCTTTGGCAGTGACATGCTCTGCTGTCACCTTGAGAAGGGGTGGAGTCTCGTCTGTCAATCAGGTCGCAGCTTGATGACCTCCTTTGGAGGGCAACGGAGATAAATTGCTCCCTGGAGGCCAGACCCACACGCTCTGCTTCGTCTTCTAGGCTGACAAGCCACATGGAGCTATTGTGATGGAACCAGAGGCCTGGAGCAGGAGGAGCCACGTGGAGACCCAAGCCAGCGCTGAGATGCTTCCACCGCCACGGGATCCACAAGACTTTCCACCCACTGACCTGTGATCCTCCTGCATTCAGCTTCATTGCATGGCCGCATGGGTCTAAAGAGGAATCGGTGAACTAGAATTGACACATGGGGTGAGATCAGATGTGATCTGGACCTGGTTGGGATATTTTCTTTTTCTTTTAAATCAAATCATTTTATCGGGGGTTCTTACAGCTTTTATCGCAACCCATCCATCCATCCATTGTGTCGAGTACAGTTGTACATAAGTTGCCCTCATCATTTTTGAGACATTTTCTTTTTACTTGAGTCCTTGTTATCAGTTCCTCATTTATGCCCCCCTCCCCCATCTCCCTCTCTCATGAGCCCTTGATAATTTATAAATTATTATTTTTTAATGCCTTACATCAACCACTATCTCCCTTCACCCACTTTTCTGTTGTCTGCCCCCACCCCCGGGGGGGAGAATGATGTATGTTGCTGCTCATTGTCATGGATTTCCCCTTTCTCCCTCCACCTTCCCCCTACCCTCCTGGTATCACTACTCTCATTATTGGTCCTGAGGGGTGCTCAATCCATGTGCCAAGCCCAGAGAGGAGGTGACAGACGGGGCTCCCTTTCTCAGGGGAGAGAGAAGTGGAGAGTTCTGAAGGTTTGGGCTAAACTCAAGCAAATCCCAGTTACTAACCACACTCTCCCACCTGGAAATCCTCAGTGGGAAATAGAAAGGTTTTCCCCAATACCCAGGGAGCAGAGGACAGAGGAACCTCCTGCATGTTGCCAGGAGTCAGGTGACACCCAAACCAGCAACCATTAATTAACTCTCCCAGCTCCAGGTCTGTGGTGATGCCCCAGGGAAATCTGGGCGGGGAGGCGGCATGGTCAACAGGGGTTCTGGGGTCTCTCACCTGACTCAGCTTCCATGCTGTTACCTGGGTACCCAACATCCTCTGTCCAATGATATTCAAGGCTTCAGGATGGCTTCATTCATGCCTGCTACCCCGTGGTTCCTCCAGTTTAGACCCTAACTAGTCATACTTCCAGGTCCTTGAGGTAGCTTCGGGGTATGCCCTACCCATCTCTGCTTTGAGTATCTTCACTCCACCTCCAGGGCCATCAGTTCCTATTCAACCCTTAAAACCTCATGCCACAATCCCATCACTCCTCCAGGCTCTCCAATGTTTCCTTCCAAAGGCCTGGGACACTCAGTTGACCCTCTAAATCAGGCTTCTTCCTTCCATCTTAAATACACTACTGGGCAGAGGAACTCCCCCATCCTGGAGCCACTTGCCAGGTGCTGACCCTGGCCTCCCGCTCTCTAACTGACGCATGCTATTTGCGAGGTGCAGAGGAAGGTGGCTGGCTGCCTGTGCACGTCTCAGCACCCAGAGTTGACTGGTTTAAATATGTCAAGATACTGCAACACAGTCTAACAAGTAGTAAGTACTCTATAAACATCAGCCATTACCTTGTCCATTTAAAAAAAAATTCGGACAGCTCCAGGAAATAGATGCACATCAAGTGTTGTCTTGGGCAAGAATGCAAGTCGCTTCATCAAAGTCTGGAGCAAGCTTGTGAGGGTGCGGAGTAGCCGACTTCATGCTGTGAGAAAGGCAGGGCTGCCCCGAGAGGCGCCAGTTGCAGTTACGGTGGCCAGTGGCCTGAGTGTATGAACAGCACTGAGTTGTGTTGCTCTGACCGTGGACAGCCCGAGTAGCATTGCTCCCTCCTGTGTTCTTGGCAATTGTCTTTACAGGCGTGGGTCTCAATTGCCCAGCAGTCTGACTGGGTTCAAACCGCCAGCCTGACCTTAGAAGTCAAGCACAGCCCTGTTGCGCCACCCTGGGACCTGGGAACAGCACAAGTTTCCAGCGTGACCCCCTTTCTGCCAGTGCCCCATCCTCGTGGTTCACTGGCACACAGGGTTTTCAAGAGACGAGCCTTTAAGAAGCGGAGAGAGACCCTGACGTCACCTTGTGCACCAAGACCCAGATGAGCAGCCCCCTGGGAAGGCTCCCCATCCCTCCCTGAATGCCCAGCCATCGCCCTTCTCCGTGCCAGGCTCACAGCCGCCTCCATCGTCCAGCAGCTTCTTTGCGCCTCTCCACTTGGGAGGGTCGCTCTGAGCCCAAGATTCCTGGGCAGGCAGTGTGAATTTGATGTGTGACACACCTGCCCTGGAAACAGGTTCTTCCTCTTTGCGAATCGAAGGAGAGGAGAGGAAGGGAGAGAGGCATGGTCTGACAGTTTAACTGATATCCCACCACAAACCTTTGAAGCTGCTCTCGATTTCCAAATCCCTCACAATTCCTGTAGCTTCCCCGCAAGGCTGATTTATGCATTGGGCCGGTGATAGATGCCAGTTGATGATGGTGCTGTGCAGCTGTAAGATGTTCGAGAAACCCCTCACCACCTCCCTGGGCTCCCGGGATCTAATCAGTCCGAAGACATCCTGATCCAGTGTCTTCTCAGCAAGGCCCATGGACTCTCTTGAGCTTCACTCAACGGCCTTAAGGACCTCAAACTCGACTCCACTGCTTGCCTCCTCCCTGTACTTCTGAGCCGATGAGAAGAGGCAGTCATTTTCACAAGCACACCGCCCATCAGAGCACAGACATTAACTGCCCCACCGCAGAGGTGCGGGCCATCTGGTTCAGGCATGTGACGAACAGGGAAGCAAGGAGTGCCCATGACAGAGAGGTGCTGCCTTCTGGTTCCGAGAAAGAGAAGCAAAGTTGTTGTTGTTGTTGTTTCAAAACAGTCTTCTTGGTTGCTCAAAGCTAGAAGCTTAATGTGAATCAATCCTGTGGGTAGCGGGTGCTCACAGCCCCCAGGAAATTACACTTCTGGCATGACAAGCTGGAGTCATTTACTTCGGGAGTGGGCCAGCATTTCTCGCCTGCGAAATATGAGGGGACTTCTTCAAAGAGTTCGTGGGAGAAAAGAAATTGAAAGAGAATGGAATTTTCCCACAAACTTCTTTGGAAGCCCCCACGTATTCCATCGAGAGGAGGCCTGGGTGTCTAGGCTCGTCATCCATTCCCACCTTGCTGCCATTGACGGAGTGGGTATGAGTCGGGCTGTGACCCTCAGGATCAGAAGTTCAAAGCCACCAACTGCTCCCAGGGAGAAAGACGGGGCTTATCTCCCCCTGTAGAGAGTTACAATCTCAGAAACGCACAGGGGCAGGCAGTTCTGGCCGGCCCTACAGGGTCACTGGAAGTCACCATCTACTGGGTAGCAGAGTCTGGGTGGTTTGTCAAGAAACTGGACGGAGCCCATTTGGGAGCTCTTCCTGCCCTCTTGTGGCTGTTGACTATACCTTAAAAGAATGTTTTTAAGGGAAGAGGGCCTAATTTTTTTAATTAGCATCGACTGCCTACATTAAAGCACCCTCGTGGCGTAGCGCTTACACATTGGGTGCCTAAGGGTAAGGCAGCATTTCGAAACCACCTCCTCTGGAGGAAGAGGGAGCTTCTGCCCCCATAAACACACGCGGCTCTTTAGCCCCTTGAACTTGGCGCTTCCAGGTGTGGACTCGTACATAGCACAGGGCATTTTCATAGCAACAATCGGCAGGAGGGGGTGGTCTCTGGTTTCAGGGCCCAGTGCGCCAGTGACAGCCCGCAGCCTCACGAGCAGCGGTCACTGCCGCAAATCCCACTGCACCGGGAACCTTCTGAACCCTGCAGAACTACAGGGACGTTTGTTCAATCAGGTGTAGACAGAGCTTGCATTATTTGGTGTTGGTGGCTTGATTTTTTAAATGAAACGTTTTTTTATTGGTGCCCTGTTGGACACGGCTACAAAGAAAATGCCACGGAAAAACGGAAGATGAAAACCCTGACTTTTAAGTCGCACGGACCGAGACTTTCACGGTTATTCAAGACTTACATGGCCTTCCAACCTGTCTTACTTGTAAGGAAAAATTGGCGTGTAACAAGAAATCAAATTTGGAGAGAACTAACCACGTGAGATTTAGTAATAAATATCCTGTCAGTGAGGCAAGAAAGGAAACAATTGAACATCAGAAGAGTGAAGAAAAATTAAGGTCTGTTTTTAATCAGTGGACGCAATCTTCCAACAATGTTAATTTTGCAACTTTTGTGGTTAGGCAAGAGATTGCTGAGAGGAAAACCCTGTGCATATGACTAATGCATAAGTCATTGTTTTATACCGGATGGATATTGGACGGGCTATTTAGGGATTTTTTGGGGGGAGGGGAGGGGCATCACTGCCTCTGGTGGTCGTGGGCGCTACCCGGTGCTGCTCCTGAGAGCCACCGCTGGATTTGAACCGCCAAGCCCACGGGCCACAGTCCCGCACTCAACCATTTACGCCACTGTGGCTCAGCCCCTATTTAGGAATTTAAGAACAAAGAAGATATTCTTAAAAAAAAAAAATCAAAGCATTTCCATTGTCTGCTACAGCAGAGAAAAATAGGACAGCCAAAATGTGTTCCAATATAACCAACCAACACATTGAAGATCTTAACTTGGTTTCAGCTTTATCACTAGCAGTTGACGAGTCTTGTGAGGTAAATGATACAGCACAACTTTCACTTTCTGTAAGATTTAGTTCAACGACAGGTCCTAAAGAAACGGATTACTGCCACCCAAAGGTCAAACACGCGGAGAGGATATAGGAATCCTGCAATTACGTGCATTGAAAAACATTGTATGCCACTCGATAAAATTGTCTAAATATCAACATATGGGGCAAGAAGTATAACCAGTGTAAGAAATGTTTTAGTTGCTATCATGAAAGGAAAAAAAATAATCATGAGATACTTACCATTCCAGCATACATACGTCAATGTTTGTGTGCAGACATTTCCAGAAGAAGGTTATGGAACTGTTGATTAAGAGGATCAGCTCCATTACAGTTAAAGCTCTTTATCATGGCCAGTGTAACGAGGTTTTCATTGAAATGGTGAGTATGCAGATCTGCTGCATAACTTTCCAAGGAGAAGCAAAGCTATTGTTCACATTAGTGTTTGTCAGTCCTGGTCATGATTTAATTTTCTGTTCATTGTAGGGTAAACTGTAAGGAATATAAGTTTATCCGTAAATAATATCATTTTTAAGTATGTTATCAAGTTTTATTCACCGCTACTCAAGTAACGCTGTTACTAACTTACAAAGTTCAGTAAGTTACTTTTAGGAAGCATTGTGTAGTGAAAGAAGATAGAGTGCTGTGTGGGATCCTAAGAAGACCATTCCCCAGATCTGTCTCCAACCAAAGTGATGCCACACTTTAGAAGATGTTTGTCAGCACTTAGTGGGCGTCAGATGCTTAGAGATAGTCTCCCTGAAGGGACCAGCCGCCTTAACGCCATTGTCTATCACAGTAGGTAGGTCTGACTCCCTGCTTTTAGGACAAGGGGTCACTTCCCCTGGAAGCTTTGGCTAAGTCAAGTCTCCAGCTCAGGGGCTATCAAGGTTGGGCCACCATCATAAATCATATGTGGGACCCCAGTCCCTCCTCTTCCTATTGCGTGTATGCTTCTCTTTCATCCCCCTCGTTGCTGTATACTCTATAGCACAACCCCTTGCTGTGACATGTGGGTACCTGTAACCACACCCCCTGAGTTGATATAAGCCTTGGTCAGCAATAAAGAAGCTCACCTCTCCTCCCCCAACTCCTCTCCCTCCCCTCCCTCTCTCTCCTGTTCCCTCTCCCCATGCCCTCTCTTCCTGTCCTCTCTTTCTCTCTCCATGTGGACCACCAAGCGGGGCTGAGGAGAACATCCTACCATGTGATGTGTCTGACTCCATTAATTCTCTCTCTCCTATTTTCTGACTTGACGTAATCTTTCCTTACTCTTGCTGTCCAATTGTGCCTACCGGACCCGTGATGCTGTCAGGGGCTGGCTCCTCTGACAGTGTCGAGGATTGAGTAAGGTATGTTGAGACGGTTAGGCATAAATACCCTTATTCGGTTAATGGCAGTGCACCTTCCTCTATATTTTAAGTTTAAAAACTTTGACTCTCAAGAGAAATTTCCAGAGCTGTTTTGTTGATATTTGGCTCGGTTGACTAATACGTTTGCCCACCACGGGTCTAAGAAGCTCATAGCGGCAGTTCTGGCCTGGCCTTTCGAGTCACGATGAGTCGGCAGTGAGTGAGGACATCTATTTAAAGTCCAACTTTATAGGGTCTCACATAGGAACCCACGACCTTAACCAAGAGATCGAGTGTCTCTATCACCTCTCCAAGTTTCCATGGGGCCACCCTTTCTACTCTCTCGCTCCCATCCCTCTCCAACCCAGGCATTGCTTCTTGATACTATAGATTGATTAGCACTGGCTGGAATTTTATACGAATAAGATCATACAATGTAATCTTTTCCTCGGTCTGCACACTTACTGGTCACAATGACTTAGGGATTCACCAGTGCATGAATGGGTAAATCTAAAGTTCATTCATTCCTTTGGATTGTGGTGTAGTAATTAGGCCATCGTTCCAGACTTGAATTGTGTTCCTTCCAAAAAAGATACATTGATGTTGTAGACCCTGAACCTGTGAATGTGGCTTTCCTTAGGGAACTAGGACTCCTTCACCCAAACTCCCGGATGCTGTAAATTAACCAAGTTAACCCGGAGTATGGATAGTCCTAGTCCCCATGCCTCCTGACTGGCATTTTATAAAAGAGAAGGACAGGCACAGAACAGAAGACACAAATGGAAGAGGAGTGTGTTAGTCCAGGCTGACTAGAGAAATAAATTCATAGAAAATTCATGTATATAAGAAAGAGCTTCATATAAAAGAGCAGTTGAATAGTGAGATAACGTCCCAGCCCAGTTCAGATCAAGTCCAGAAGTCAGATACCAATCTATAGATTGCTCTTCAGACTCATGCGACACATGCAATGAGGCCAAATGCAAGAAGATCTCAGGTCAGTGGGTGGGAAGTCTTGTGGATCCAGTGGCGGTGGAAGCATCTCAGCGCTGGCAGGGGTCTCCACGTGGCTCCTCCGGCTCTCTGAGTTCTGGCTGCTTCTGCCAGCTCCATCAGGCTCATCCTCAGGAAAGTCTCACAGAGAGTGAGTCTGTGTCCCTCCTCCAACGAGCACTTTATCTCCTTAGCGCCTCCAAATGAGATCACCAAGCTGCGACCTGATTGACAGGCAGGATAGCTCCACCCCTTCACTCTTCGTTTCAAATTGACAGCAGGGTATGTAACTACCACAAGGATCCAGCTAAAGTCAAGGAAAGCCCCCCAAACACCGAGGCTACAGAACCGGAGGCGGCAAAGAAGGCTCTGTTAGGTCCAACAGAGAAAGAAAAAGAACCAATAATCCAGTCCTTATCCTGAATTCAGACTTCCAGCTTCTGGCCTGGGGAAAAGGTCATTTCCCTACTTTGGATTGTTTTCTTACGGCTGCCCTAGGAAATGAGGACATGTACTGTAGACGTGTATGGTGGCATTACTCACCCACCTGTTTATATATATTTCCATTGTTTCCAGACCTTGTCTATTACAAATCAAGCTGCTGTGAGCATTTGCATCAGAATCTTAGTATCCTGCACAGAAACGTTTGTTTCTCTCAGATACATCGAGGGAGGTGTTGCTAGGGTATATGGTAAATATATCTCCAACTTCAAAAAAAATCGCCAGACCACTTGGCCAGGTGGCTGTGTCACTTCCATGCCCCCCAGCGATCCAGAAGAGCTCCAGTTGTTCTGTGCCTGTGCCAGCACTTGCTATCAGATGGTGCCATATTGAACATGCTCAGAGTGGGTAGTGGCCATCTCTTTTTGACTTTCCATTTCCTTGAAGATTGCTAATAAGCATCTGTTCCCATACTTGGTTGCCAAGTACACCCTGATGACCTGATGGCCCACTTGGCTACTACCCTAAAGGCTGGTAGGCCACACCCTCCAGCCTCTCGCTCCATGGGAGAAATGTGTGCCAGTGTGCTTCCATAACAAGGACGGCCTTGGAAATGCCAGCAGGCAGTGCTGCTCTGTCTCGTATCTTATTTTTCTCTTAATAGATAGTTTTACTGGGAGGTACTTCGCATGTCATATGAATCTTAAAAAGAGGTGAGTGAGTGATCATCACCCCAATCGAGCTCAGAACACTCTCTTTCTGTCCTCACTGTTGTTAGCTTCCCATTTCCCTCAGTCTCCCTGGCTATGCCCTTGGGGAACTACTAATCCAGTTACTCTCTCTCTGTAAATTCATCTAGCCTGGATTTCATGTATAGAAAATCACATGAAACACAAACAACAATGACAAAACAGACAAAAACCTCAATGGGAGCACAAGCAGAAAATATTGAAACATGAAACAACTTTACAATGAGCTGGAAAGGAGATCCCATGATAAAGTGTTACATTTTTAACCTAACTACATCTGCCATAATCGATTTTCCAATGTTCTGTGTGTCTGATAACAAGGCTTTTTCACGTCCCTAACTAGGGTCAGGAAGGATTCACTGGAAGCTTAATCCATGTGGGGGATCTTACAAATGGATTTGAGGTGCCTTGTCTGGCATACTGGTTATGAGTTGAGCTGCTAAACACACAGACAGCAGTTCAAAACTACCAGCCACTCTGAGGGAGAAAAATGGGGCTTTCTATTCTGATAAAGAGTAATGGTCTTAGAGCATGTACACTGGTACAGATAGGAACCGGAAACTTAGGGAGTCCAGGACGCAGGATCCCTTTAGGACCAGTGGTGAGAGTGGCGATACCAGGAGGGTGGAGGGAAGGCGGGATAGAAAGGGGGAACCGATTACAAGGATCTACATATAGCCTTTTCCCTGGGGTACAGACAATGGGGAAGTAGGTGAAGGGAGTCAGCGGACAGAGCAAGAATGACAAAGTAATAATTTATAAATTATCAAGGATTCATGAGAGAGGGGGGAGCGGGCAAAGGGGGGTGGGGTGGGAAATGAGGAGCTGATGCCAAGGGCTTAAATAGAAAGTGAATGTTTTAAGAATGAAGAGGGCAACAGATGTACAAATGTGGTTGACATACAATGGACGTATGAATAGATTGTGATGAGTTGTATGAGCCCCTAATAAAGTGATTAATAAATAAAAGATTCAGAGGCAGTTCTGTCTTGGTCTATAGGGCCGCCATGTTTTGATTGGTTGAGATCGTTTGTCCACATCTTTTGCCCATACTTCTTGGGTTGTTTACTTTCTTCTAATTATTGAGTTTTGAGGCTCTTTTATATATGTGGAATACAAGTTCTTCATTCGATGTGTAATTTGCAAATATTTTCTGCAGTCTGCACATTCTCTCTTTCACACACTTAACAGACTTTCAAAAAGCACAAGTGCTTCCCGCCAGGTCAGGGACAGGCTGGCAGGGGCTCGAGATGGACAATTCTCAGAACAGCCTCCAAGAAGAGCCATCTTTCCTCTCCACCTGCAATGGCCGTACAATTAGACTAAGGCAAAACCCATTCTCCATCCCTGGGCTACTTGCTAGACCACAGAACCCCGTCCCAGGATCTTCTTACTTTTTCTCTCTTTGTCTGTCCTTGACCTTGGGCCTCAGAGTATCTCCCGCTTACGTTGATGACATATAATTCTTCATTATTTTCTTTCATGGATTGTGCTTCCGATAACTTATCTAAGACATCTCTGCCAAACCCAAGGTTCTAAGTCTTACTCTTAGGTTTCCTTCCAGAAATTTTGTAGTCTTAAGTTTTACCTGTAGGCCTAGGGAATATTTTCAATTGATTTTTGTACACATTGTGAGATACAGTTCAAAGCTCATTTATTACCTATGGAAACCCCTATCCCAGCACCCTTCGTTAAACACTTTCTCTGTGACCTTTGCTGCTTTCTGGAAACTCAGTTGGCACGATTTTGTGTGTATTTCTCGACTCCCTGTTCTCGTCCATCGGTCTATGTGTCTGTCTTGAAGGCTAGTCCCACCGAGTCTTCATTACCGGAGTGTCCTAGTCTTGAAGTCAAGTACTAACCCTGAAGCTTGCTCTTTTGCAAAGTCGTTTTGGCTATTCTAGATAAACTTGTGTTGTGACATGAGTTTCAGAATTTGTCTTATCAATTCCTACACTGAAAGCCCACTTTAGATTATGAATGGAACTTGGTGGGATCTCTAGATTAACTCTAGGGATTACTGATCTTAGCAATAGAGAATGTTCCATCCCGTGAGCATGGTATTCTCTCTACATTGCTTTAGGTTCTCTTGATTTCGGTGTGGAGCCCTGCTAGCACAGGGGTTACCCGTAGGTCTGCTAACCTCCAACTCGGCCGTTCAGCAGAAAAACAGGAGGCTTTCTTCTTCCATGAAGACTTCCGGTCTCAGAAACCCACAGGGCAGCTCCATCCATCCTCTCAGGTCCCTGAGTCAGGACCGACTTGAGTTCTAACTGGGCAGTTTTATAGTGTTTAGTGTACTAGGGTGAGTCCCCGGCATTCTTCCGTCCCTTTGTCATTCTGTGATGGCTGGTAACTAAGCAACTGGCACTTCAGACACCAACAGGGTCACTCATGGAGAAGAGGTCTCAGTTGCCCACTACTGGGGAATTCACCACTGAAAATGGTGTGCACCCCAGCAGAACGCTGTCAGAGATGGTGTTGGAAGAGGGGTCCCTCGGGTTGGAAGGGAGTCAAAGGAGAAGAACTGCTTCCTCAGAGTAGAGTAATTATAAGATGACCAGTTGTCCTGCGTCCCGTGGCGTTTTAAAATTAAGTAATTACAATACTATTTTTGTGTTCTATGAACATTTTTGTTGCTCCATATAGACCAAATTTTTAATCAAGGAACCCCCACCCCTGGTCAATGGTGTCCCACTTAAAATCTGGTCAGTATATGATGTTGTGGATGAATAAAGCTTGGGGGCTCATCATTTGCTGACGGGAGGTGAGTCAGAATGAAAAGAACCAAACCTCAAGGCGCCATATTGTAGGATTCCTTGGACTCGCCTGCCTCTGCAGCCACCAGCATGTGGTCTTCCTACACCTCCAGCGTGGAACTTGCCTGGACGCGGACTTGCCAGCTTCTACAACTGTGGGAGGCCTTTTCCTGATAGAGGTTTCTCTCTCTATAGCCACGGTGAGAGGTTGAGATGGAGCCGCAGAGAGGAGCCAGAGCTCGGTCAGGGGTGAAAAGTAAAGAAAGGCTTGATTGAGGTAGAGGAGAACTCTTGGGAAGGGAAGGGAGAGCAGAGAGAGGGAAGGGAGCACTTGAGCTCCCAGAAGGCTCTGTAACCTAAGAACTAGGTTATGGAAGTCGTGCCCGTGGGTGGGGCAGTGGGATATTTGTAGGACCTGGGTTAGGGAAATATGCAAATGAGGCAAAGACTGCTGATGGTGTTTGCACCCATAAGGAGAAGGGAGGCTGCTTCCTGTAGCTGCAGCTGCAGAGTCTGGGTCGTGAGAAATCGCTTTGTTTTACAACCTCCTTCCCCAGAATGCTGCGGGAGGGGACCTTGAAGTCCAGCCAGTCATTTCTCTCTCTGAGGGGCTGGGGAAGGCGCTGCACCGGCCTGGTTTGCAGAGAGAAGCTCCTTGGAATGCTAGGTCAGAGGCTGTAAAGTCCAGCAGGTCGACTGTCTCCCTGAGAGGGTGAGGGCATGAGGGTTGCCTGGTCCGGACCCAGCCCAAACACACAGCTTTTGCTTCTCTAGAGAACCCAGCCTAAAGCACTGTGCTTGACCCGAGCCGTGATAGTTTTGATCACCTCATATGCATCGGGAAGCTGGAAGACCACAGGATTATGATACTGGCCAAGAAAACTGAAAATACCCAGGACTGGCAGAATAAACCTGTATTGGAAGAAACCCAGCGAGAATTCTCATTAGACATACGCACGTTATCAGGAGAGATCCGTGCCTGGAAAAGGGCCTCATGCCTGGTAAGTCGGATGTAAAAGGGTTTTCCCCCAGGCTCCCCGTACTGTATGCCTGGCCTGCGCTGCTGGCTAGTGCCTAGGAGGGGAGCTGCTTAGAGGCATTCTCCCTGAGGGAATCAACTAGCTAGAGCAGGGGCAGCAGACTCTTGAGACCGAAGAGTCAATCCCGTCCCTCTGACAACTCTCATATCACTCAAGGGCCGCAAAGATGCTTTTCCCAACACATGAAATCACCGTGATCTGAAATAATCACCTTCAAATGTCTTTGATGTTTCTTCAGAGCCGCACGCTCACACTGAGCTGCAGATGGCTCGGGAGCCTGTTTGCTGACCAGGGGTCTAGAGCCGTCTGCACTAGTGTCTGTCCCGCTGTAGGAGGGACTCACAGCTTGCTGCTAGGATAGTAACTGTTGTTTCTCTGAAGGCGAGCCCCAAGACAAGGTGAGGCCAATTCAAGTTTAGGCTGCCATCTCGAATCTAGGATCCGCCCATCTGGTCACATGTGTACCTAGTCCCTCCCCTTCCTATTGCGTGTAACTCCTAGATCATCCACTTCCCATTGCTTACGTTGCCTATTTAAAGTCACCAGGTGTTAAGCGGGACACCATTGATGGTGGCGGGAGAGATGGTTTGTGATTAAAAATTTGGTCTATATGAAGCAACAAAAATGTCCATAGAACGCATAGTATTGTATTTATTTTGGGGGCTGAGCCCCGGTGGTGTAGTGGTTGTGCACGGGACTGCGGCCCACTGGGATGGAGGTTCAATTCCAGCAGCCGCTCCAGAGGAGCAAAGGCTGGGTCTTCTACTCCTACCACCAGAGGGCAGTAATTTCCAAGGCGCCCCCCGCCCCCCCAAATATATTTTCACTTTATATATTTAAAACACCGCGGGACGTTGTTAAATTGCTAAAAAGTAGGCCGCCTGGTCACTTTACCTATATTACAACCCCTTCCTTTTACGTATGTGGTTACCTGTAATCAGGAGGCTTCCGTGCCCCCTAAATATACGTAAGCCCTGGTTAGAATTCTACCCTCACTCTGCGCAGACCTGGCTGCTGAGATCATGGCCGTCCTGGAGGTGAGCATGCTGCCATGAAAGGTGCTGGACTTCTTTATTCTGCTTTTTCGCTTCTCTCTATGACTTGACAGCACCACCACCCCTTGTGACCTCTTGATAATTTGTAAATTATTATTTTGTCATGTCTTGCACTGTCTGACGGCTCCCTTCACCCATTCTTCTGTTGTCCTACCCCACTTCTGCAAGTTGATAGGAAGATTTAAATTTGTTAAAATGCTTAAGATGTCTCCGTATATCGGGTGATGACAAGTTCTGTGTTGGTTTTGGCTCTTAATACAGTCTGAGCCAGGACGCGGGAAAGCATGAGTGCACTGTCAGTTTTGCGTCTCACAGTGACTGCCGCAGGGCGTGGACACAGTAACGCAGAGTCACAATGATTTATTATCTGTCAAGAAGGGAGGACTGGGTCATCTTCTCTGATGGGCGAGAGGGCGGCATCCCGAGGTGGGAGGCCCGGCGTCTCGGGGAGGCGCTGGCGGCACCGGGGACCGGCACTCGAGGGCCGGAGGGGCGCTTAGGTGGCAGCTCTCTTTAAGCCGGACCACACGGAGCGCTTCATCCCCTGGGCGATCTTCACGTCCTCCCAGTCCAGCTTGACGTCAGGCACCTCATCCTCTGGTTCCGGGTCCTTTCTCAGGGCTCCCCGCGGGGAGGCGACCACGATGGGCAGAGGGCCGCACTCCTCCCGGAATTCCACCACGTGGAGGGCCTTCTTGTCGGCCAGCTGCTGGTGCGTCTCCTGGGGACGAGCAAAGGGAGAGCGCCGCGTGAGGGCATAGACTTGGGTCTTTGGGGGGCACCAACTTAGAGAGCAGGGACTTTTACCAGAGGGCGTCGTCAGTGAGCGCCATGGAGAACGCCTGAGGGAATGTACACGCCAGACTCTGGGTGTAATAGGAAAGGATGCGTCACAGTGCACAGATTAATGGAACCGAAATGTAGCCAAACTTCACCACCAGCTTTGTGGAGGCCCCTCAGCTTCTGTGGCTAAACTGGGGTGACTCGTTGGAGGTGGGACCTCATCGCTCTACCCCATCTGGGATGAAGGAAAGCCCTCGGCCTTAGGTCTCTTCCTAGACCCGACTGACAGTGCGTGGTACTATGCCCCAAAATGACACAGATCTCTCAAGGGCCTAGACCTAACTAGCAATTTATGAAAACGCAGGGGAGAAACACAGTAGAGATCCAACAGTTTGACATCAGCAGCAGACGAGGAAAAGCTACAAGACAACAACCTCTTTTTTTTTGACATATAAATGGCAAGGACGAGAAAAAAGGGATTACGGGGCTACAAATTAAAACAAATTTAAGGGCTGAGCCCCGGTGGCGTAGTGGTTGTGCGCGGGACTGGGGCCCACTGGGACGGAGGTTCAATTCCAGCAGTGGGGCTGGGTCTCCTACTCCCACTGCTGGAGAGTAGTGATGCCAAAAAAAAAAAAACACCAAATTTAAAAGGCACAGCGAAAACAAAAAAAACTGCTCTTTTTTGTAACCCAACTCACACAGATTTTATTACCCCAAAAAAATCTTATCTGCCAAATGAGGAGCTATTGATGGTACTGAGCTCCAGAAACTTTTTAGGTCTGATAATAATAGTACTATGGGGTCTTTTAAAAACGCGCACCTTTTAGAAATGATACACTCTTTGTGGATGAGAGAAAACGCGGTCTAAGATTTGTTGTGAGGACGGCGGCGGACGAGTCACATTGAAAACCACGTCTGGGTCACACAGGGTATGTGGTTGACCCACAGCATATGACAACACCTGGTATATTCAATCCCACGCTTCCAGACTTTACTGGTCCCTTATCCTGGTCTATTATCTAGCTTTGCTTGAAAGTGGAAAAAAGATGAGCTTTTTCATTTATACATATAAAATTATATATCTTAATAAGAGTACTTAAAAATCGTAAGCTATAAGTTGTTTAAAAGGGGGCATATATAAGCAGCCTTAGTCACACTAGGGGGTAGGTTCTGGCTGTGAACCGCGAGGTTGGCAGTTCAAACCCACCAGCAGCTTCCGGGGGAGAAAGATGAGGCTGCGCACCCCTGTGAAGGGTTAGTCTCAGAGACTCTACAGAGGGTGGCTACGGGCCAGAAGCCGCTCAGTGGCAGTGGGTTGGGCTCCCTGCTCCCTCCTATTTCTTGGGGCTAGCAGATCACACGGGCTCCGTGTATCAGTAGAATTCTTGATTATAAGGACACCGCTTACTTTTCCGTATTTCAAAATCGTTGAGGTCGGAGTATACTTTAGAACCATTGATGTGCCACGGAAAAGCGAGCGAGGGATCCTTCTGAGCGGCATGCTGAAGGGGTGCAATGTTTTTGTAAGCAGAGAAACGACGCTGCGTGCTAATATGTCAGCAGGTCTGCAGCATGACGAGGGCTGAAGCATAACTGCCCTCTGTCTGCGCCAACAGCCAGGGCGCATCACACAATTACACGCTGCCACCAACTGTCGGAAGTGCCTCTGAAGAAGGGGCAGGCGGCATCACCACCAACTCTTGGAGACAGAAAAAGCTGGTTGAAAGGTATCTTTCAACAGAGATTACTTTTTAGTTTCCTTCAATTTCCTACTTCGGCATAGAAGTGCAAGACATTCCATGAATCATTTTACTCAAAAGCCAGCGCTACCTCTTCTGGGAGGTGACACTAGTCAACTGGATCGAACTCACTGGCACGGAGTCAGAGCTGACTCAGCGCCCCTGCGGGTTTCTGACACTCCAACTCTTTATGGGAGGAGAAAGCCCGGTCTTTCTCCAGGGGAGCGGCGGGTAGTTTCGAACTGCCGCCATGTGCATGGCAGCGCACCAGTCACCACGACAGTCCCTAGGGTTAGCAATGGAGCCTCTTGAACCTCTGCTCAGGCAGACCCTGTCCTTACATGACACAGGCAACCCCTGGGAGGCAGGGAGGCGGGTGGCCCAGAAGGCAGAAGCCCTGTAGTCACACCCCTCCCCTCCGCCCTGGGGCAGGACGGAGGCGGGAGTGTCCAGGGCTGCCTCCTGTAAGGAGAAGCACTCACCCGTGCAGAGCTGGCAACCCCCCTACCTAGCCAGGTAATGAGATAACAGGCTCGCTCCCCACTGAAGACCCACCCTTGAGGGGAGACGGACGGCCCAGGGGCCTCACGGCCCAGGGGCCTCAACCTAGTTCTGGTCTTGACGGAAAAGACCACACTTGGGAACTTTAGAGTTTGCATTTCCCTACTGCTGGAGCCTTCAAACAAGCACATTTTCTTTTCCTATGGAAACAAATGCTTTAAAAAAAAATGCTTCATCGGAGACATCCCCTTACAGCAAGGTTGCGGGGAAGTGCAAGCCTCCAGAGAATCATGAGGTGTTTTCTCATGATGAATTTTCAGTGACAAACCTCTTGATCGCGCTGAGTGAATACAGCCACAGACATCAAGGACGGCAGATATCCCCCGGGGGTGGCCTCCACCCACACGACGAGGACAGAGAGGTGCCGGGCCAGGGGCAGCTTACCTGGGACATGAGTCCATGGAAGAAGCCCCGCGTGAGGTTGAGCATGTTGAGGGACCCGGATACCTTTGCGTACATGTCCTTGATGCCGATGAGCCGGCACATGGTGATGATGGCCCGGTGGCAGCGGAGGCCGTAACCTGGGGAGGGTGGACAGAGTCATGTGCCAGCCAGCCGGCCCCCTACAGCACAGGCCCTGTGCACAAGAGGGCCCGTGAGTAGGGAGAGAGGGGTCCCAGTCCAACGAGCACTGAAAGACACCTCCAAGTCCGTGGGCCCCCACACCCATGTTAATGGAGGTCTGAGACCCTCCGCTATTGCCCTGCCCACCGCCTCCCAATGAAGTCTGGGGCCTCGCCAACACAACCTCTCCTGGAGCCCCGCCCGGGTACTGCTCACTCCCGGGTACCATTCCCTGTCTCCTCTCCAGTCACCTGCCCTACCTCTATGCTGCCCCACCTGCCACACTGGCTTTCCCGCTTCCGAGCCAGGACAGGGTGTTTCCTATATTCTGGAAAGGTCTTCCCACTCCCCTCCAACAACCCCCTCTCACCTTCTGGAACGCTCTCACACACCTCCTCCTCCTCACTGAGGCTTCCAGGACCGTGAGAGTGAGGGTGCCGCCCTTTCTCCCCTACTCCCCCACCTGTCCCAATCCAACTGGGACCTCTACCTGTGTCCCCCTGCTCATCCAGTGACTCCCTCAGGGGCAGGTGGGCGCCCTGAGGGCGGGGCCCTGTGGGCTTATACTGTATTCCAGGAGCCTCGGCCAGGCCCTGGCAAATGCAAGTGGGAGTCAGAGACAGGGAACGGCCCGAGTGTGGCTTTAGTGCTCAATCGGCCAGACGGGACACTTGGCACCCCTCTCCTGCTCTAAGGCAGAAAGTCTAGAAGCTGAACACCACCCCCTTCGGGTAAGGATTCGATAGCCACCGGTGAAACCCCCATCTTGGAGATGACTACACAGAGTCATGTAGGCTTGTCCCTTCGATGTGTAAGTCCGTGAGCAGGCTGCTGCTCTGTGGCGATGCTAGGCGTCTGTCAGGGGAAAGCGGGGTCTTCGGAGGGCAGTTGAAGGTAAACAGCAACACAGCTTACTGTTGACTCCTCTGTGTGTGGAGTCACACAGGAGAAGGCATGTTCTCACACAGAGAACGCATGTCCACGTGTGTACACGTGTGTCCAGGGTCATGTGTGCACGTGCACAGAGGGTGCGGCGTGGCAGATTCTCGGGAAGGGCAGGGAGGCAGTGTCCCTGCTCTGGGATGGCTCACCCACCGGAGGACCCTGGCCAAGATCCTCCCCTCCCTGCAGGACCCCGAGCAGAGCCACGGGGAGCCCCAAAGGGAAGGGGTATGCAACTCACAGCCCAGAGCCTGGACCCCAGACACCTCATGCCTGGGAGCCAGGATGCTCGTATATCCACGTGGACAGTGAGGGCTCCCGGGCAGGGCCCATGTCCAAACAACGCTTGTCAGCCCCAGGCGCTCCGTAAGGAGCCTCTGTGCTGGGGGAGGGGTCCAGCGCCGTCCTGCAGCAGTGGTCACATAGGGTGTGGTGCTGCGGTCACTGACGCCCTCTGCGAGACTCTCACTTTGGGGTCATGCAGTCGCACTGACCCAGGGGAGCACAAGCATCTCTCTTGCCATCCCTTTGTGCGGCTTCCCCCCCGTGGTGTCTAGGGTCGTCTCGGGCCATGGACCGCTGGACGGTGCCCAGGCCTTTCCCTCAGAGAGCCTGCAGGGGAGTCGGAAGCACCGGCATTTCACGTAGGAGTCAAGCATGAACCACGGGCAACACCCAAGGACCTCATCCTCTGTAGCCCAACAACGTCCACGGCCGTCTCCGCCTCACAGAACGCGCCAGGCACCCGGCATCCTCAGTGAAACCTGTTGCCCTGCGCGAGCTTCAAAACCAGGACACTGAAACCCAAGACACAGGCCAGCTCAAAGGGTGTTTGACAGCACGGGCCGCCCGCGGGGTGTCTTGTTGAAGAGAACCGGATGCGATTGTTACGCCTCTGCTTTATACTCAGCAAGAGGGAAGAGACTTTTAGTTACCTCGAGGTTGCTTCTTCATCTTGATATGCGTCCTTTTAAACCTTAAGGAAATATCGTGGAAGACTGGAGGGTAGAAAACACAGAGAGAGATTAGGCTCAGAGCCACTGAGAGCGCCCTGCCCAGCCGGCACACACTGACCGCAGAGGGGTGAGCCACTCAACTCCATCCCACGAACCTTCCAGTTAGTGGCACGCCCACCACCACGCAGAAAAGCACCCCCGACAGGCGTGGCAGACCAGGCCACGGCGCCGGGAGCCCGCCCCGGAG
>PVJH01015652.1:0-52797 GCA_004026705.1 Nesogale talazaci | reverse complement strand
AAGGTCTTTTCCCTTAGAAAAGTCACACTTGGCTTCACGCCTGTCTGAACTCTCCCTCAGAGTTTACCTCTCAATAGCTAACTGCTGTAACAGAAAACTTTAATAGATAATAATGAGGGGACATTCCTGTTCCTTAAAGTCTTGTTTCTCACTCATGAGGGAGGAAAGGACACTACTCTCTTTTATTAATATTTTATGTAAAAGGTGATGAGGATAGTTCAGTAGAAAAAGTGTTTTTTTTTTCTGAAATGTTGGCCTTATCGCTGGTCCCCTCTGCACCGCCCCCCTACCCAAGGGACAGCGAATTATCATGGAGGGTGACAGAAGGTTTCAGACTTTGATACAATCCGTTTACACCCTTTCTCACACATAAACCCACATCATATTTTTTTCAAAGAAGCAAGCCACTAATACGA
The DNA here is from genome assembly GCA_004026705.1 of Nesogale talazaci. NCBI lineage: Eukaryota > Metazoa > Chordata > Mammalia > Afrosoricida > Tenrecidae > Nesogale > Nesogale talazaci. The sequence continues at coordinate 52,381 of PVJH01015652.1, read as the reverse complement.
CCACACAATCTTCGGGGGGATATGAAAGCTACCATGAACTTTGGATCTCAAACAGTTGCAGAACTTAAAAAAAATTATTGTAACTCTTCCTTAGGGGACACAGGCTTGCTGAGAAATGTCAATTTTCCTACATTTTCTCGCACCCAAACTTTTCTAATCCCAAGGGATGGGCCCGTTTCTGTAAGAAGAAAAATGGTGTTTGGCACTGTCTTCCTTCCGTCTTCTCTTCTCATTTCTGTTTTTTCTCCCACTGTCCTTCTGTTTTAATGTTACACTCACCCATAAATCTCAACTTTACATTCTCCATGTGTATCAGTGGATTCTCCAGATAAGTTATAAGGCGTCGCAGCATTAATGCAATGGTATTATTTGACAATATTTGATACTATCTAAGAATCCCTGTTGCTATGGATCACACCTGCTTCTGAATAGAGCTGCAGCTAGTGGGTTTGAACCATTCACCTGGCATTAGCGGTCCAAAGCTTACAGGGAATTGCCACTAGTTTTTGATTAATATCAGAGAAGAAATATAGTATGTTAAATCAAATCTAAACCCTGGAAGAGGAAGAGTTTATTTGGGATTGTAACCAAGTTAGATATAGAAAAATATAAATATAAAATAAATATCAATATAAGTCTGTATTTTCATGTGTATATTTATATATAGACAAATATACATATGTAATTGCAAACAATTTTGTAAGTCATTATTTAAAAAAATTGAACGGGAGTGGGATGAAGAACAGTTTCCAATTAGAATGAAAGAAGATAGTGTGAGGAAACAGTGCTAATGCTTTAATATGATATGAAATCTTTAAAGAAATGTGGTAAATTCTCCTTAAGACAGCACTGAATATTTTAAATGTATTGAGTGTTTGTCATTTACAAATGTACAGTCTTCCAAACATAAAAGCATGTGAAATAAATCTCAAAATTATAAGATGTTAATGGTTGAAAATTAGACAGGGGAGACCCTCAAAACTATGACTCTTAGTCACCTTTTACTTTTGGACTTGAACCCCTTTTTCTGGTAGAATAATAACACTTTAATTTCAAAACAGGGGCAGTTATCCTATTTTGTGTGTTAGGAAGGAAGCACAAATGGAAACCAGGAACATAGATAGAAAATGAGAGGCACAGTGTTACTGTGAAGAGAAGTCAATGAATGAGTTGACACAAAATTGTTGAATGTAAAGCTAGTAAATTCTCTGTAAACCTTCACCTAAATGCCAGCAGTAAAAAGTGAAAAAATCAAAACAACCCCCCCCCTCCAAACTACAGGAAATCTTTTAAATTTTTTTTCTCTTTGAATTGCAGGAATTATTGTGCATTAGTTTTATTCTTGAATTGTATAAAGAAGCTGTTGACCTTGGGTGCCTACACACCAACTTCTGTTGACTTTCAAGGTACAATAATAATAATATGCCATTCAAATATTATGCTTTAATTCTGCAATTTGGTCATAGACTTTTCAGAGTGAAAAAAACATTGAATAATTGGAGGTTCAAAGTTCTAAATGTGACCTTCAATGAGATTATTTCCATTCAGCTTCCAGCATATTCAGTGTATAGTCAGTCTCTCTTTTGCTTGTTACATTCAGATAGGTCTGAAAGAACAGTCAAAAGTGTGTTTTAATTATGCAGCAAATTGAAAATAGATTTTTAAATTATTAATGCCCAAAGCTCTTAGATCCATACAATGTCAAAAAACCATAAAAATTCCTATTCCATACTGAACATCTTTGTATATGACAACACAAGTGAGGAAACAATATCTTGTTATTGAATTCTTCTATTTAATTAGCTATGGAGTCTGGGGTACACTGAGAGAAATGTGTATCATAAGAATGATGGATGATTTTTATAATGTAGTGTTCAAAGCTGCCCTCATAAACCCCACTGCACATATCATCACTTTTTAAAGGTTCTCTTTCAAATAAGTTTGAAAAAAATATAGAAGGTAAAAGCTTTGGAAAGATTTCACTGATTGAAGTTTTAGGATTGACCGAAGAGGAGGGAGGGCAGTGTGACTCATTCTTTGAACTGAGCATTACAAAAGTATTCAAAGAAATACCTAGATGTAGGGTATTTTTGACTAAATTAGCAGTTAGATCTTAAATTCTTCACTGAATTTTTCACTTTATTTAAGAAGTAATCTTATTTTTCATTGTCTGAATTAGAGGGAGGGTCACTTGGCTGTTATATTTACTGCTATACAGGGTTTACTTGGAAGCCATGACTGATATGATCATGACTGATTGCAGTTGGGCCTCCAGAATATGTCCACTAGCCAAAAGAACATGTACACATGTCCTTTACAGAGACAGTTTAGCTGTTAGGTAGATGCCTGGATTCAATTCCTTGCCAATGCAGCGTGGCCCTCCCTAAAGTGAAGAATTATGTGTTGTTATGGCACAGAACAGGCTTCTGTGGAGCTTCCCGAATAAGATGGACTAAGAAGAAAGGTCTGGATATCTACTTCCAAAATCTAGTCAGTGAAAGTCTCATGTATTACAAGAGGCCATTCCATAATCAATGATGTAGACGATGGCAGGACCAGGCAACATTTTAAAAATTGTGTTTGCGATTGTTACTGGATTCCAAGTTGATGTCAGCTAACAAAAGCAAATTATGTGCTGGAAACAACTCTAGATTCTCAGTATCGTAAAATGACTCTAACAGTGCTACCTGGTTTGAGTGATTAGCTGTTCAGTTCAAAGTCAGGATAATGTGGTACTTAAGTGGCAGCAAAATTAAAACGGCAAAGTGCTGTAAGTACATTTTTCTTCTGGTACCCCTATCACAACTTTCTTTTTGGGGGGGTGTCCTTCAGTAGGGTAAAAAGAATGACACATTGTTTCATCATAATTTCTTCAAAATATATTTAAAAGATAATGGAAATACTACTGGTGGTTTCAAATTGCTGACCTTGTGGTTAGCAGCCCAGGGTTTAAGTACTGTACCACCAAGGAGCTTGACACTACGACTAGTATTAATTGGCCTTTAAAAATCACAAAGGAGTGCTTAGAAAGTGCCTTGTTTTTAACTTATGTGTTATTTCTGTGCAGTTGTCTTTCTGAACTGCAGTAATTTCATATTCTTTGCATTCTAATGAAGAAATGAATTCAAACCATAGTCAATTTTGGACGTCTCTTCTATCCCCATCATCATGGAGACAATTTCATTCATAGAAACCCTACAAAAATTATTAGAACTGCCCCATAGGGTTTCCAAGACTATAAACTTTGATAGAAGCAGATTTCCTGGCAGTTCAATTTAACCAAGTCAGACATTTGCATTCTTTCAATGCTAGGAAATGGCATTTCTGCAAATTTGGTATGGAGAAGGACCAGGAGTTGCTGTATGAGACAAAGATATATTTTACTCTGTTTAATTTGATTTTATTTTTCAATAAAAGACTAAATATTAACCATAAAAGAAGTCATACATATATAATTTATATTGCTATTTCTTATGCTTGCAATTATTTTATCCCATCTAACAAGCTGCAGTGCTTTTCATGCAATTCATTTCATAGCATGAAAAGCAAAAATATGGAAAGTCTATTTTAGTACAAGAATATGTCTTATTGAAATGGCTGAATATAATAATTAGTTAGCTTCATATTTATAAGAGGAAAAAGAGTAAAAAAATGTGATAGCAAGCACCCTACCTAGAATAATTAGTAAGGTATATATATAGTTGCAAGTAAAGTACATAAATGATCTTCAACATTCATTGCTATTGCATAGTTAATATTAAACAAATTTAATGATGCAAATGTTGTCTATACTTGGGTTAGTAGTTTTCTGTTTAGTATAGAAAATTTTAGATAAGTGCATTTATGTATTATAGGTGTAGAGATATTATATATGCATATAATATAAATAATGATATGTGTGTTTTAATTGTTTTAACCATTTTAAGTTTATACATTTAATTGTCAAATATCTTCACTATGTTGTGCAATCATCATCACTATTTCAAAAAGTTTTTACTCAGCGCAAATACAATTCATTAATTTTTGAACCATAACCCCATTCCCTTTTTCCTTATCCCCTAATAAACTTCTCTCACTGTACATTTTTCTAGTCAATATATTTTACCTGTTCTTCCATATAAGCCAGATCTTGCAATATTTGTACTTTTGTCTGGCTTATTTCACTTAACAATGTTTTCAAGGTTCATAAATGCTGTAGTATGTATCAAAACTTTATTTTTCCATACATGGGAGTATCACTTTATTGTGTGCATATAGGATATTGTGTCTATCACTTCATTTATTGATGAAAAGTTGGTTTGCCTTCACCTTTCAGCTGTGTGAGTAATGCTGAATTGGACACAGGTGTATAAATAACTGTTTGATTCCCGTCTTTATTTCTTTGGGGCATATATTGAGGACTAGATTTGCTAGATCGTATGTTAAATCTGTGCTTAACTTTCTAAGGAACCATCAAACCATTTCTACAGTGCCATACTACTTCACAATCTCACCAATGATGCTTGAAGGTTGTGAAGGTTTTTATCCCTTCACATGTTGGACAAACCTATTATTCCATTTTATGCTTGTTTGTTTGTTTTTAATGACAAAGAATCGATGCATTTGAATTACAGTGCTGGCAAGGAATACTGAAAGTACCACAGACTGTCAAAAGAACAAACAAATTTGTCTTGGAAGAAGTACAGCCAGAATGCTCCTTAGTGGCAAGGACGGGTACCTTCTAGTCATGTACTATGGACATCTCTGGATAAGGATATCATGTTTTGTAAAGTAAAGGAAGGCCCGTGACAAGATGAATTGACACAATGACTGAACATGGGCTCAGACATAAGAAGAATTGTAAGGATGGCACAAGACCGGGTAAAGTTCATTCTGTTGTACATAGAGTCACTGTGTGTTGGAACTGACTTGATGCTTCGCAACAACAACGATAACAAAAACAATAACAACAACATCCTAGCTCCCCAAACAAATGTACTGTCAGGGAGTTTATTCCTATTCACAGTGACCTCACACAAGGTTTCAGAGTCTGTAAATCTTCATGGGAGCAAATAACTTCATCTTTTTTCTGGGAAGAAGCTGGTGAATTTGAAGCATAAATTCTTTAAACGACATTCTAATGATTGGAGTTTGATCATAATGTGTTATGCTATGGATTTCTTTGTGTGTATCCTACTTAAAATTTTTAGAACTCTTGCATGTATAGATTCTTACCTTTTATGTTCAGCCATTACTCTTTTAAATAGTCTTTTGATTCTTCTCTCTCTTCTTCTTCTGGAATTCCATTGTAAAGGTTGGTCTTGATGATGTCCCAGAAGTCCCTAAGACCTTGTGTTAGTCTGGATAGACTTGAGAAACAAATTCATAAACACGCATATGTGTATAAGAAAGAGGTTTATACACAAGAGCAACTGTACATTAAGAAAACATCCCAGCTCAGTCAAGTTTAAGGTCATAAGTCTGATATTAGTCCATATGTCTGATACCAATCCATAGTCCTCTTCAGCACATGCAATGACACCAGGACAATCACAGGTCACTGACTGTTGAGTATTGAGTATCAAGTGGTGGTAGAAGCTTCTCAGCACTGGCAGGGTGCTCTCTGTGGCTTCTCAAGCTTCTCAGCACTGGCAGGAATCTCTACATGGCTTTTCCAACTTCAGAGGTCTGATTAAATCAGGATAAGTTCATGTGACTTCTCTGTGATGTCAGAGTCAGCCTTGTGTCTTGTCAGTAGAGCATCTCCAAGGGACTGAGTCATAAGTCTCTCAGCTCCAAGGGAGAAATATGGCCAGATTTCCCAGAATTCTCAGGAGAAAACCATGTGCACACAGAGGTCTCATTGGCTGTCTCCGGATTGACAGGCTAGATTCCACACCGACAATCCCAATCCTGAAATTGACACCAGATTAGTGACTGCCACAGACCTTGTTTACTTTTCTTCTTTATTTTTGCTTCCCCTTCCTCTGATTGGAGCTCACTGCTATTGGATCAATTCTGACCTATAGTGACCATATAAGACAGAGTACAACTGCTCTTGTGAGTTTTTGAGCCTGTAACTCTTTTTAGAAGTATAAAGCCTCATCTTTCTCCCATGGAAGAGCACATAAACTTTAAATGTTAAAAAATGTTAAAAAAGCAAGGATGTCATTTTGGAGACCAAGATGTGCCTGACCCAAGCCATGGCATTTTCAATCACCTTATATGGATGTGGAAGTTGGACAACGAGTAAGAAAAACAAAGATGAATTGGGGCATTTGAATTACAAATTGGCAAAGAATATTGACAGTGCCACAGACTACTAGAACAAATAAATCTTGGAAGAAGTGTAGCCAGAATGTTCCTCATGTACTTTGGATCTGTTATTAGGGAAAATAGACCCTTGAAAAGGACATCAGACTTGGGAAAGTGGAAGAGCAGGGAAAAAGGGGAAGACCCTCAAGGAGATGGATTGACATTGTGTCTACAACAGTGGACTCATGCATGCTAACAATTGCAAGAATAGAGCAGGATAAGACAATGTTTTGTTATGCATAAGATCTGACCTCCTACGAAGCAGTCAAGCAGTCAGGTTGTTGGGAGAATGATATTGTTGCTGTTAAGTGCCACCGTGTTGGTTCTGACCCTTTGCACAAAAGAACATCATGGCCTTCTCCAGGGACTCCTGACCACACGTACAACATATGCAAGACCAAGTCTTACCTTCTTTGTTTCTAAGGAGCACTCTTACTTCTTCCAATACAGATTTGTTTGTCCTTTTTAGCAGTCCATAGTACTTTTAATATTCTCTCTTTGCACCAGAAATCGAATACATCATTTTTTCTTCAGTCTTCTTTACTCAATGTCCAACTTTCACATGCATATGAGGCAATTGAAAATTCTGTGACCTGGGTCCTCAGATCTTAAGAGCAGTAGATCTTGTGCAGCCGATTTACCTAATGCAATGCATCTTTCGATGTCATGGCTGCTGTCTCCCTGAGCCTTGATTGTGGATCCAAGCAAAGCAAAATCCTTGACTTCAACCTTTTCTCCATTTATCATGACATTACCCAGTCGTCTAGTTGTGAAATTTTCAGTCTTCTTTACACTGAGCTCTAATCTATACTGAAGGCTGCCCTCCTCCATCTTTTCAGGTCCTCACTTTCAGCAAGTGAGGTTGTGTCATCTGCATTTTGCAGGTTGTTAATAAGTCTTCCTCCAATCTTCATGCCACATTCATCTTCATGAAAGTCAGCTTCTCCGATGATTTGTTCAGCGTCCAGATTGAGTATGGTGCAAGGGACAACCTTGATGCACACCTTTCCTAATTGTAAACCATGTGCTGTTTGCACAACTTCTTGATCCTTGTGCAAGTTCCACGTGAGCACAGTGAAGCGCTCTGGAATTCCCATTCTTCTCAATCTTATCCACAATTTGCTCTGACTCATACAATCAAATGACTTGGCATAACTGATAAAACACAAGTAGCAATCTTTCTGATATTCTCTGCTTTGGGGCAAGATCCATATGATATCAGCAATGATATGCCTTTTGTCACGTCCTCTTCTGAATCTCTAGCAGTTTCTTGCCGATTTACTGGGGCTCTTTGTTGGATGACTGTCACAAAATTTACTTGCATGTGATATAAATGTAATATTTTTATAGCTGAACATTTTACTGAATCACTTTTCTTTGGAATGGGGGAAAATAGATTCCTTTAAGTCAGTTAGCCAGGTCTTCCAAATTTCTTGACATGGACAAGTAAGTGCTTCTGTGGCTTCACCTGCTTGTTGAAACATTTCAATTGGTATTCCAAGAATTTCTAGAGCCTTGTTTTTGGCTAATGCTTCCAGGGCATCTCGAATGTCTTCTTTTCACATGTTTGTTTCTTTCTCATATGCTGCTTCCTAAAATGGTTGAATATTGTCTAGTTCTTTTAGGTATAGCAACTCTGTATTCGTGCAATCTTCTTTTGATACTTCCTGCATCACTTGATATTTTGTCCACAAAAGTTTTCAATACTGCTACTCTGTGGGAACAGATCAGGCATGCAGGGAAATGAGGGCGGCAGAGTCAACCAATCATGCACACAGACTCAGGAGAACAGACTCTGTGGCACCGACTTAACTTTATTACAGCTTTTGCAAGGCTTATATATGTTTTAGTGATCAATCAAATAACTTCTTTCACATAATTCCTGGTGTCCAAACACGCCCTTAGAAGGTCACAGGTTTGCAGCATGAAGACAATAGGCCCACACTGTGGACTATGTAAATGAGGTGTTTTTGGCTGAGTTATGTAACTGAATTATAGCAGACTGAGCAAGCCCATCCAATTGTCTTACAAGACCATTACAGGACCAGCTCCCCAATCGCATTGCAGGACACCACTGCCCAATCGTATTACAAGACATTACCATCCAATTATACAACATAATCTTAGCTGTACTATGGGGAAGCTAGAAGCAATCTGATAGGCTGCATTTCAGAGGTCAGAGCGGAAGGTTTTCAGGTGAGCTGGCTTGGGGTCTTATTTGCTTCAAGACTGAAACACGGGATACCCTGTAGCTTCAATCTGACTCAAGACTGGAATATTCCAGGAGACTTAAAAGCACGGATTCCAGCTATGTAAGAGTATGGATTACTACCCAGCGGCTTCCAGACCACTCTAAAGTTGCAGCAACATTGTGCACTTTCTGTGCATTTTCTCCAAATCCACAGGTCCTGCCAAGAACACCCCCACATTACTGAAAGATTGAACTTTTCTTTAGTCTTGTAAATCTTGACCTTTGAACATTATATTACAATATTTCACTTTGTCTTCTCGAGCTGGTCTTTGAAAGTTTCTGTTCATTTTTTAAACTTCATCAGTTCTTCCATTTACTTTATCTAATCTAGGATTAAGAGTCAGTTTCAGAGTCTCTTCTGACATCCACTTTGATCTCTTCTTTCATTTTGTTTTAATGCTTTCCCCCATGTTTTCTTCATGAATGATGTTTCTTATCTCCTCCCAAAGCTCTTCAGGTCTTCTGTCAGTAGTGTTCAATGTGTCAAATTTGTTCTTAAGAGCTTCTCAAAATTCAGGTGGGATAGACTCAAAGTCATATTTTGGCTATTATGGGCTTGTTTGAATTTTTGTCAGGTTCAACTTGAACGTAGATATGAATAATTGATGGTCTGTTCCACAGGTAGCCCTTGGTTTGGCTTTCACTGCTATATGGAGCGTCTCCTTTTCTTTGGACCAATGGAGCTAATTAAATTTCTGTGTATTCTATCTGGAGAAGTCTATGTATGCAGTCACTCTTTGAGTTGTTGAAAAATGGTATTTGCTGTGAACAAGTCATTAGTCTTGCAAGATTCTATCTGGGATCTTCTGTTTTGTTTCTGTTACAAAGATTATATTTTCTAACTATTGCTCCATCCTCTTTGTTTCAAACTTCTGTGTTCCAGTCACCAAGAATTATCAATGCACCTTGATTGCATGCTTGATAAATTCAAAATGGAATATGTTGGTAGAATTCTTTAAATTCTTTATCACTAGCTTTTGGGGTTGGTGTATAAATTTGAATAATAGTTGTATTGATTGGAATTTCTTGAAGATGGATAGATATAATTATGTGATAGACAGCACTGTACTTCAAGATTGATTAAGAAAAATCCTCTATGACAATGCCACTCCTCTTTGTGCCATTCCCCGCATAATAAATCATATGATTTTTTTTTATTCAAAATGGTTAAACACCAGTCCATTTCAGCTCACTAATGCCTGAAATATGGATTTTTATGCGTTCCATCTCATTTTTGACCACTTTAAAAAGTTTAACTTCATGCTTTGTACATTCCAGATCTTGATCATCGGCAGGTTTTTGCAGACATTTCTCTTCATCTTTTGTTATGTGCCATTGGCCAATGAAGAGATTTCTCAAAAACTCCACTCCCAGTGTTTTACCAGAATCAGTCACCATGCTCAACTCCATTCTGAGAAAGCAGCACCTCCACAGTAAGACTTCAATCCCCCCACCCCAATGGGCCCAGCCTCTGACAATATCTCTGAAAATGTTCGGCTTCCATTCACTAAGTTTGTAGTATCTTTCAATGTTTTGAAGCTATGCGTAAGCTCCTCCAAAGTGGTGCGCTAAGTCCTTCTTTGTTGTCTGTTTTAAGTCAGGATAATTTCCTGAAACCTGTTCAATTTGAGTGACCCACTGGCCATTTGAAGTACCAGTGACATAGCTTCCAGCATTCCAGCAACACACACGTCAACACAGTACAACAAATTGCCTTTTTGCTTGATTGTATGTGTATAAATAGGATGAAATAAAATTGATAGAACTGGATAATGAGCTATTTGAATGTAATATTTTGTGGTAGGAGAAAGTTATTTTATTTCTTAGTATTTATTATCTAGTAACTCATTAAATTAATTAAATTAATATTTTAAATTATGAAAGAAAATTTTAATTGAGAGATCAATGTTGTCCAAAAGACCTATTACTTTTCTGAACACAAACTTTTTTCTGAATACTTACTTCACTATATATCTGAATTTGCAGTAATACATGAGTTAGCACTGTTTATTTGACTACTTACTGTTTGGTTTTGCTTTTAGAAAAGCATAAACTCACAAGTGAATTGATGAGATTTTATATTTTAATATAAAGACATACTGTCTTCAGAAAGAGGTCATTGAATTATTATTTAGTTGGAGTAAGGCTCCATGCTTTTATCATATCTCTTCCCACTAACAATCTCTGTAAATTGGTAGATTCTCAATTGTGACTGTTTAACTGATGGGCATGACTATATTTGGGAGGAACTATATCAGTTTGCCAATATTTGCACAACATTGGCTTACAGAAATGTCAATTTTGTAAAAAACTTTAATCATGTTAACTATGTGCAAATTTCAATTATGTTTAGCTATTTGAGCTTCACTCTAGATGTCTTTCAAAGACTTGAATATCTTTCATTAATTTTGCTTACTTTTCATTTTCTCCTATCAAAATCCCATTTTTTAACCTTCAGCTGAATTTAGATGTGATTAAAAAAGTCCTCTTTGTTAAGTATACCTACAAATTAAAAAATTCCTTTGCAGTGTCATGATGGAAAGTTGAAATCGTTGCGTATGACATGAGTACATATTTAAAATTAATTTTTGAGAGAGACTTCTGGGAAAGTGGCGTTTGATCTCAGGACACCTGTCTGCAGTTCCCTATGAGTGGTCACTGGATTTGTGGGTGAGAGGGCCAATTTGGGCAATTCCCATCTAGCTCTGGTCTTGTAGGGAGGGCCCTGGGGACTTTACAGCAGTTTCCCCAAGGATGGCACAGCTGTGCTTGCTCCACATGTGTGACCTCGGGTTTCTACTGCACCAGAGACCAGTGTGCCACAGCCCCTGTTGTTCCCTAGTGCCAGTCTGTTCTCCCCAGCTCTGGAGTCCCCTGCATGTCCTGTTTCTCTGTGACCCCACCCTCTGCCCCCAAACACATGCTGTGATCCCCCACAGTCCAGCCCCTGCAGCCTGCACACAATGGTTCCCTGAGTTGCTCCCCTCCCCACCTCCTACCTCCCCACTCCCCCGGATGCGAGTGCAGGTACATGGTGCTGCTTGGGATCAGCCTGCTCATGGCCCGCTTGCTGCTTGCAATCAGTGCCAGTCTCCTGAGGTCCACCCTTCCTGCCACAGACCAGGCCGGCCCAGTGCCACTTGTGCTGCTCATGACCAAGCGCATGAGTGCATGAGTGCGTGCAACCAGCCCACTCAGTGCCACCTGTGCTGCTCCTGACTGGCCCACCCAGCATCACCAGCACTGGCCTTCCCAGAGCTGCTTACATGGTCCTCCAAAGAGGTAGCCCTCTCTTCTGGGGAGTGAGTCAATTCCAGTGAAGTAGAGGAGACTCAGTTACAAACTGCAGCCTCACTGGGTCCAGGTAGTTCTCAGAATTATTCCCATCTATCTCTGAGAAAAAAAGTCCAAGGATCCTTTCCTTGCCATAGGAATTGGAATTTAACATGTCCAGGTTACTTGGCAATCTCCCCTGCCCCTGGAGAGGTAGACAGGGCCGCCCATGCACACACAAAAAACTCAAGATGCACTAAAGACCTGTGAAGCCCAAAGCTATCAGGATCATCAATGAGAAAATTGGGCAAAGCTAGGAGTGCTAGCGTAGGGGATACATGACTATTAGAGTCGACATCCAAAGCACACTCTGTGGAATATAAAATAGATGAATGGGACCAGTTAAAAAGAGCATGCTTGAATACATTGAGAGACTTTATTGAAAGAGTAAAATAAGAGCCCACAAATAGATACTTAGTAAAGACATAACAAAGGACGAAGTACCAAAATCTACAGAATTTTATAAGCTTACAACAAGAAAAAAACTAAAGGCTCTCTGATATTGTGGGCAAAAGACCAGAACAGAAGATTCACAGAGGAAGATACTACAATGACTACTAGATGATGAAAGACCCCTAATAGACATCTGGGCAAGACAAATAAAAACAGTCATGAGATACCACCTATCACCCATCACCATAGCCCAATGTAAAAAAACTGGGAACAGAAAATGTTGGAGAGGCTATGGTGAGATAGGAAGTCTTATCCACTTCTGGTGGACTTATACATGTACAGCCACTGTGGAACACTATATAGCAATACCTAAAATAGATGGAAATTGAACTACCACATGATCACACAATACCATTGCTAAGCATATACCCCACAGAAATAATTACAGATCATGAGAAGACATTTGCTTTTTATGTTCATTGCAGCATAGTTCATGAAAGCACAAAGCTGGAAACAGCCATGTTCCCATCAACAAAAGGGTGGATGAAAAAAAACTCTGGTATATACAGATAATATAATACTATATATATATATATATATATATATCTCTAAAAATAGCAACAAAACACCTCAATTTGTGGAGGGATCTGGAAGGTACGAGGTCGAGTGAAGTTAGTCAAGCACAAAAAGACAAATACTGCCTGAGTCCACTGTGGTGAGAACAAACCCGTCTTCTGGCTGGGGACCGGACAGCCTGGGAAAGAGCCTGCCCAGTGGCAAGAACCAAATGTCACCTGCTTCAGATAAATATAGTGTACGTCACTTGGCCGAAGGCCACCTCAACTAGAATCAAATGGGGAAAGGGGGATACTGTCTGCTGAGTGGTAGCCATGTATATGTGGGATGAGGTCCCCCAGAGAGGGAGGTGGCCCTGACAAAGGAGTGAGGGTTTCTGATGGGAAGGGCAGTGTAGGAGAGGGTCAAGTTTGGGTGAACATAGATGTATGTATGTTGGGGGCGGGGAAGGGAGAGCTGATTGCTAGTGGGGGGGGGTAGGTGAGACTGAGGATTCCCTTGGGTTCAATAGGTGGGAATGGTTTTAGTTGTGTGCAGTTGGTTGGCATAACTGACTTAGGGCATTGGGGGTGTCCCAGGAACCTAGCCTGGGTGCCATTGAACACTGGGACAGTGATTCCTGCATTGTTGGGGTGCACAGCATGCTCCGGAGGCTGCATCGTTGAGACCTTGTGTTAGTCTGGGTAGACTAGAGAAACAAATTCATAAACATGCATATGTGTTTATAAGGGAGGTGTTTATATACAAGAGGAACTGAACATTGAGAAAACATGCCAGCCAGTCCAGTCCAAGCTCATAAGCCCAATACCAATCTATAAATTCCTCTTTAGATTCCCAAGGCAATGACATCAAATGTAAAACAGTCACAGGCCAGTGGGTAGAAAGCTTTTGGATCCAGTGGTGTTGTAAGCATCTCAGTGCTGGCAGAGGTCTCTACGTGACTTTCCCAGATTCGGAGGTCTGGTTGCATCAGGGTAGGTCCATGTGGCTTCTCTTTTGGAATGTCTCACAGGGAGTCCACTTTGTGTTTTGTCAATAGAATGTCTCCAAAGGAGTGAACCGAGAGAGATAATGTCTCCCATCTCCAAGAAGGAATTACATTTTCTAGAATTCTCAGGAGAAGGCTATGGCCACACAGTGGTCTCATTGACTTTCTCCAGATTGACAGGCTAGACTCCACCCCTACACTCTTAATCCTCAAATTGACACTAGATTTGGTGACGGCCACAGACCCCCTAATGGCAACTCCACTTGGTGAATGGAACTCTATGCCACACCTCTATGCCTGAGGATTTAAGTCAGGAAACACATGGTGTCTGAGGTAGAAGAAGAAGCTGTACCAAGAGCATTATACTGTTGGTGATGAACAAACAAGATCTTGGTACATCAATGCCTGGTATATTGTATAAAGTTAAGTATTATTCCAGCAATCCTGTGATAGCCTTTCTGTTATACTAGAGAGTACCAAAAACAAAACAAAACAAAACAAAAAAAACAAGCCCACAAAAAACAAAACAGAAAACAAACAAAAAACAGGAAAAAAAGCTCTGCTGAGTGGAACTTTTGTAGTACACATCTTCCCCACTAGGCAAGCTTCGAGCAACTGCTCTGAGTTAGCGCACCCAGTGGAGTTGCCTGGGAAAGTTCTCTCTGGTCACAGTGAGTTTTTTCATGAAAGGAGTTTCACTTGAACCTTGTTTTTGTGATGACTGATTTAAGAGAACATAATGTGGCTGTGAAATTTTGTTTCCTGCTGGGAAAAGATGTCGCAGAAACTGGTGTGGTGTTGAACACAGCTTACAAGGACAGCTTATGGGAAAAAGTCAAGTGTATGAGTATTTTTCTTATTTAAAAAAAGGATGAAATGTCAATTGATGACAGACCTCATTCTGAATCTCAGTCAACTTCCTGAACAGACAAAAACATTGAAAAAAAATCTGTGCACTTGTGCTTGAAGACTGAGGATGGACCATTGAAGAGATGGGGAACTTATATGGGTTATCCTGGAGCTCAGTTCAATGAATTTTAAGATATGAGAAGACTTGGGGATGGAAAGTATGCCTGTGAAATTTGTGCTTGCAGTTCTGATGACCAGGTGAAAGAGTGAGTGAAAGCATGCTGTGCTTTGAAAGAACAGCTCTGAAGCAGCTCAGACTATTCCCCAAAGTCATTATTGGTGAGGAAGCATGATGTTCTTCTTAAGACCCCCCAAAACAAATACCCATCAAACCAGTGAAAGATTGTCACCTTGCACAAAAAAGTGAAATCAAAGATGAAAACAATGTTCAATTGTTTTCGTGATGTGAGGGGGATTGTGCATTTGGAATTCATCCCACCATGTCAGACTGTTAATCAAGCTTTCTATTTAGAGCTTCTGAAAATATTGCATTCCAGTGTGCAACAAAAAGGCCTGCTTTCTGGCAGACAGGGACTGGTTTTACCAATGCACCTGCTTATGTAGCCATCTCAGTGCATCAGTTTTTGACAAAAACCCAGCATACCACTCTCAACTGACCTTGCTCCATGTGAATTTTTTTTTGTTTCTGCAAATGCAGAGGAACATGAAAGGACAGAAATCTGAAGTTGTTGAAGAGGTGTAGAAACAAAAACAAAAACAAAACTACAAAAAAAGTGTATTTTGCTTATGCTCGTTATATTAGGATGTATGTCATAGATCCATCATCTCACATATTTTAAACTGTTATTTTCTTGCAGTTTTGTTTTGCTATTGCCTTATTTTTTGGTAAATGAATTCTAGGGATATTGAGCTTACAGAGAAAGAAACTCCCAAAGGGGTTTGGGGTAAAGAGAATATAGATGGATAGGGGAGATAAGTGGGAGATGATGTTAAGAATTCCAAGAAGGAAAAGCATGTTTTGGAAACATGTAATTATGGAAGAAGCTGCACAATCATGTTTGACATGGTTGAATTATGGAATAATATGACATGTATATTGTCTGCTAAGTTACAGCAAAATATTTTTAATATGGCATAGATCCAGGAATGGGTTTTGGACTCACAATAAATCCTAGCTCCAACTTAAGAACAATTAGTTCTTACATCATGGTCCTGCTACAGACTAACCTTGATGAAATGGTCACTGAAGATTAGGGTGCTACAGCAAAGTGTGGTGAAGAAAGTAGATGGTGCCCAGATACCAAATGGAATAGTGTCTGGGGTCTTAAAGACTTGTATTCAAACAAGTAACCATATAAGCAAGGCTCCACCTGGAAAGAAGCACACCAGCTTTTGTGATCCAAAGACGACAATTATAAATATTGAGTATGGTAAGGAGAAAAACATCAGAGCAAAAGTTATGCACATCCAGTTTTGGGGAGGCTGTGGTAGATGATGAGAAATCAAAATACATTTGCAGAGCACCTGGTCAGACTGAGCCACTCTAGCCACAGGCAAGGATTGAGATAATCCTTACCACCAGGCAGAGGCCTTTGTAATCTTGATTATTCTGGATTGAACTCAACACTTGGCCATCCTATAGAGACGATCTGAAGTTGTTCTGGGTGTACGTATCTCTTAGTTGTTCTATGACAGCAATTTCTTCCTGGGTTTTTGATTAAGGTTGGGGATCTTTGCCTTCATACTATTAACATTTTTGTTTAAGCGTATGTTTGTACCTTTACCACCTTAGTGTGATTTTGTTTTCTGTTGGATCCCCTAGCTATGAAACACAGGAGGTGTGATAGGTAGGCTTGTTGTCCAACATAGCCAAAGAAGATAAGTAGGTTTGTTGTGACAACATGGCCAATGTACACACATAAGATCAATTGAAGAGTGGAGATATAAATGACTTGGTGATCCCTGCCCTTTCTCTCTTGCTCTTGGATCTTCAGACCAAGATCTGACTGCCTTGCTTGTCCTGTGCCTCAATCTCTAAGCTATATTATCCGTGAGACACCTAATCCATGGACTAGGTTGAGGTTCCTTCAAGACCTGCTTCACTACACTCTTGGAATAAGCATCTTTTGAGCTGGGGACTGTCAGACCCTGTCATCTGGCTGACTGTTGGTGACCTGCTTTGCTGTTTGCTGCCTGTGGTTGGATAGCCTAAACTGCTTTACAGAGGACTACTTGGAAGCCCCCAAGATACGAAGGACTGCCAGTCTACCAGCTGTCTCATGCAAGTGAGTTGTGCTGAACCACTAGTTAACTATTTCTTTCTTATGTTATATATCTTTCTATCTTTATAAATATATAGAGAGAATTATTAGTGTCCTAGTTTTGTTTCTCTAGACAACCCTGACTAACATAGGAGGCATAATGATAAGAACAGATATAAGGGGATTTTGAGAATACAGGAGTGGAGATAGGGAGGAAAGGGGGATTTCAGGAGTAACTAATGAAGACCAGAGGTAGGAGGGAGTACTATAAAGAATTGTGATTGCATGAATGATCTTAAAGGCGATTTTACCATGCGGGCAGGAGATGCTTTAAAATTGATGTGGGGGCAATTGTACAATTCTCCATGACATGATTGAACTATTGAATATATGATATGTAAATTTATTGCAAATAAAACTGCAGAGAAAAATAAAATTAATTTTTGAAAATATTTGTATACAGAAAAATTAATTCAGTTTCTAAATTTAGCAAGTAATTCACGAAGCTGGACTATATTATGAAGATGGTGGCATCAGAATTGGAGACAGGCTGACCAACAACCTCCAGCATGCAGTTGCCACTGCCTAACTTGCTGAAAGCATGGATGACGTAAAGCACTCGCTGATGAAGATCAAGGATTGAAGCCTTCTTTGGTGAATTTCTACTAATTGCAACTCAACATGACAAAAATGAAATCCTTTCAACTGGACCAATACGTAACATCATGATCAAAGGAAGAAAGATGGAATTAGTCAAGGATTTAATCTTGTTCGGCACCACGATCAGTGCTCATGGAGGTAACAGTCTAGAGCCAAATGACATATGGTGAATCTGGTGCACAAGATCTCTTTAAAAGGCGGGAGAACGAGGATGTCACTTTGAGGACTACACCATATCAGACCCAAGCTACAGTATCTTTAATTTCCTCATATGCCTGTGAAAGTTGGATAGTGAACAAAGAAGAGCAAAGAAGAATGGACACATTGGAGTGAAGGTGCTGGTGGAGACTTTTGGAAGCACCAGAGACGGACTGAAACGCTCTTGTGACGAGAGGATGGCAAGTCTTTGTCTCATGGGCTTTGGACATGTTATCAGGAGAAAGTAGTCCTTTGAAAAGGACATGAAGCTTGTTAGAGTACAAGGTCCATAAAAATGAGGAAGTCTGTCAGAAAGATGGACTGACACAGTCAGTACGACAGCAGGCTCAAACCAGCAAGGAAGATGGGGATGGCACAGCGCCAGGCACTGTTCATCTTCTGATGCCCGGGACTGAGACGCGTGGCGACTGACTCAGTGGATCCTACCAGCAAGATGACAGCAATGCATGTATCAAGGATATTTTCTACTAAATTTGTCTTCTAAAAACCCAGAGCTACTATCTTAGATCTTATATTCCTTGAGGAAGAATGATCTTATTCACTCAATCTGCCCAGTGACTAGTGTAATTAAGAAATTTAACTGATTACCAGAGCAAGCGAGTAGAGATTATTGAGGTAGGCTAGTGAAAGAAGAGAAGGGGGAAACCTACTCTTTTTCAGTCCTTGCAGATTATTTTTTTCTAATAGAACTGAAATAAAATATAAACAAATGTAATTATACGAGGATTTATATCAATACAAAAGTCTTTTTGTGAGAAAAATATTTTTGGAAATTTCCTAGGAGATGTGTATAATAAAACTATGAGTTTATAAGAAGATGTAAATAAAGAAGAGTCAGTGATTGTTTTACCAAAAAAAGTCGGTCGGATTTCATGGGAAAGGAAGCGCCTGTGGTTAGGTAGACTTGATGACCACCATATGGCTCTGCTGATTAGAAGAGTCATCCAAGCAGCGCATCCTGCTGGCTTCAGCAAAGGCTGGAGCCCGGGGGTTTCAGGTGCTTAGCAGGAGGGAAACGGTCCTAATCTGTGTTCGCAGACATTTGAGGGCAAAGAGGTGCATGTTCTGTCGATATGCTCTCGGAGATGCTCACAGCTACGGGTTCTGACTAATGCTCTGGGAAGTTTTGCTTCTCTTACAGAGAATCAAAATTTGGAAGAAGTTTGTGAAAGCACAGCCTCCACTGAGAGAGGCAGAAGATCGATACGAGGCTTAATTTGATCCAAGGAATTTATGATGTTCTCATGTGTACTATTTTTGCATTTGTCTGTGGGAACTTTGTTTTATTTTATTAGAATATGTTCTCTAGAGAAGCAAAACCAATGATAAACACACACACACACACACGCAGATGAGGAAAGTGAAAAAAAATGCATGGCTACTAGGATTCTAATTTGATAAACTCATAGGTGTAATCTAAATGAAATGTGTTTAAACAGGTCTCTGATCACATTTACAGATATATATATATTCTCATATATATATATTCTTAGTGACATATGTGTCTTATTTTTTTTAATGTGCCTTCCAATACAACTCCAAACCAAACAGTGGCTTTTGCTAAGGTATGCTAAGCCAGTTCAATTTAAGTCAGAGAAAATCAGCCTATCCTCCAAGGATAGCGAAAGCTGTTCTAAGAGAATTCCTGTGGAAAACTTGATCTTGCCCCTTAAAACTTCTTTTGTGTAAAAAAAGTTTTATTGACCTATAAATTACATGTTATACAATTTTACATTTCAATCATATTCAAAAGTATTGTGAAATCATCATCATGATCGATAGCAGGACATTTTCTTCTTTCTTGTACTCATTGTTGCTAGTGCTCTGTTTTACCCCAACCTCACCTCATGCCTGAGCCAGTATTTTCTCTACTGATTTACTTTTCTTAGGTTTCATACACAGGAAAACATACAAAAACAAAAACCAAAGCAACGAAACTAAACCACATCTCAACAACAACGACAAAAATTGAACCGAGAAAAACTTCAATATGAAAGAGAAAGTTTTAAAAACTGGAAAAACTTTAAAATGGGTTAAGAAGTAGATCAAATGATAAGGTGTTAAACTATAACCTAATGACATCTGCAATAATCCACTTTACAATATGCTCTGTGTCCCTGCGGACTTGTTTTTGCTCCCCAAACTCAGAAAACATTTAGAAGGAAGACAATTGGAGTCTCTCAAGGATGTCAAAATGGAAAAATTTGCCCTGACCATCCAAAATTGCCCTTTTGACATGGTGTCAAAGTGGACAGAATTCTTCTGGGAATGGTTAGGTGGAAACATTGCATTCAGAAGTATATTGACCTAGACATAGACATACCAAGAAACAAAACTTTGCACTTTGATATGCTTGTCTAGTAAAATGTCTATTTTTGTACTTTAAATTCTCCCCCAAATTCATTTTGATAATTATATTAATAATATACTTGATTTTTAAAATTTGTAACCAGAGGAACACAGAACATTAGACTCAAATCAACATTTTCTCTATTGTTCCATGTATTATCATTAATGAGTTACTTTTAATTAAGTGCTCTATGTATGGAAAAAGTACATTATTAAATTATTAGAATCCAAATAATTTACTTTTAGGAGGAGTAACAAAATAACTGGTGATCAGTTAATAATTAAGACTGCATAGAAAAGAAATAATGTGATTACTTTATTCTTATAATTTAGAAGGAATGATTGCCATTCTGTGTAATGTTTATTAGTTTGAGAGTTACTGTCATTAAGATAGAGTGGTAATTTAATATTGTTTCCTAATTTGATCACTTTGGATGTCAACAAATAATGCACAATATTTTAATGTGATTTTACCTTAGTATCAGAGAGAATTCATTAACAGTAGCAGCATCTAGAGGAGATCTCATCCTTTATAAAGAAAGTTTCGTCAAAGTATCTTCAATCCAAAGTTCTGATTTGTAAACATTTTATTGTACTTTTCTCACATGTCCCTTTAAAGGAAGTAATAAAATTTTATGAGATCAGCAAGCCTCAGAGTAATAATAATTAAAAATCTGGCGGTGTTAGAAAAACAACCAAAATTAAATTTAGTATGATATTGACTGAAAGCTGTAAGCCACTTTCTTGTCAATAAAACCACAAGAATATCATAAGACGAAAATTTCCACTTAAAACATTTTTATCTTCAATCTCATAACACTGCTCTGCTTTCTCTACTGATCTGTTTTTATGGTGAGAATTCTTCACAAATTGTCCAAAATAATTTATAGTTTCATATTTCATTTGTTTTTCAATCTACTGCAATCTGGGTACTGGTTCCATTTTACTTGCATATGTTGATTGACCAGTGTTTGCCTGGTCCTGCATCTTCTGATCGTAGCTGTTTGAGGGTTTGTCCCTCGCTATAGAATACCTCCTATTAAATTAATTTACAATGTATGATGAAAGTTTGATTTCATTCATTTTTATTCAACATTTATGAAAATTAAATAATGTATATATATTGTAATCATAAGTATATAAGACTCAAGGACAGTTGTTGAGCTAGAAAAGCCTCTTGGTGTTAATTTGAAGCCTAGTTTAGGGGTAATATGGCATACTGGCGAGCAATCAGTGGGGGCCTTTTTTTATAGGGATTTGTGGCAGTCATGTGCTTATGTTAATTTCATGATTGAGATGAAGGGTGAAGTCTGTTAATCTGGAGATAGCTATTGAGTAGCCAATGAGGCCTCTGTGTGGGCATGGCTTTCTCCTGAGACTTCTGGAAAATCTCGTGATATTTCCCTGATGGAGATGAGAAGCTATCTCCCCCAGTTGTTGGGAGTTAGTCTCAGAGGCAATGAACTACGGACAAGAAAAGACAGGTGGCAGTGTCCGAGGAGCTGAAGGAGCCAGAGGAGAAGCCACACGGCCTTGCTCTGATGGAACCAGACCTCTGAAACTGGCGAAGCCATGTGGAGAGCCCTGCCAGGGCTGAGTTGCCTCTACCACCACTGGATGCTGTTGATGGACCCTGAGCCCTAGAAGCGAGGAGCCACAGGGAGACCCCCCCACCAGCGCCGGGATTCTGCACCCACTGGCCTGTGACTTTGTGAGTTGGAAGGGCATATTGGGCATATGGGCTAATATCGGACTTATGACTTTGAACTGGACTGGGTTGGGATGCTTTCTTAATGTCCTATCCTTTTATATATGTAAACTGTACCCTTATATCCATATGTGTGTCTATGAATTGTTTCTCTAGTCTTCCCGGACTAACACAGGATTATTTCAAACATTTTTTTTTTTTGTGTTGCATGTATATGATAAAACAACTACTGAAAAATTCCTTCTGTACTTTATTTAGCTTATTTGCTACCAAATCTCTCATCTTTTTCTTTTCTTTTTAAAACATTTTTATTGGCACTTCATCCACCTATTATGCAATTCAATAGTTAATCATATCTAACCTTCTCTGGCTTCCCTGATTCTATGATGCAGAGCTCATCTGACACGAGCCATTCCTCTCACAACTCGACCTCTATAACAGACTCAATAATCTGCTACAATAATCCACACAGAATTCACAGACAATATGCACTATTGATAGACGTATTAGGGGTGTTAATAGGCTACCTCATGTCAGAATCTGAAAACAGGAAGCATTCAGTAAGCAGCAACACCTCTTCTGAGCCAGCAGTCAAGTTTCTCTCTGGTCTTCAATCTGTCTGCTCTGTGGCCTTGACCTCCCTGGATCAGGAATCCAGTCTGTTGTTGGCCCTCACAGTACCATAGCCGCAGGCCAGATGAGGAGATGGTATCTCATATTCTCAGCACTGTTCCTGTGAGTCTCTGTGCCACGTCTGGGCACGGTAGAACCTATTCCTTTAGACAAATATCTTGAGCATGATTTTTCAAAGTTGTGGCATTTCTCTCTGTGTCCCAGATGACTCTTAGAGCCTGAGGGATGAGTGTAGTGAAGGTGTGGTTGGTCTTTTAGCTGACCAGACCCCCAAGGAAACAAAAGGTGCTTTCCTAAGTCACACCCTCTAATAAGGCAGAGCCTTCAAAATGCTCCCAGAGAAACAAAGGTTGTCGCTTGGTTCACACCATCTACTAAAGTCACATCTATATATCACCCTAATTCTGTCCTTTAGTACAGTAGAGAATGATCTCCAAAACAGGATAACCGTCAGAGCAGGTCCTTTACCAAGGTGCTTATGGGTTGGGTTGAATCAGCAATCTGTGTAGTTAGTAGCTCAGGGCTTATTTAGTCGACCCACGCAAAAATATTCTGCTTAGGCCTATGTAAGATCTCTGATAAGAGATTTTTGTACTGCTTTTAGGAATCAAGCTTGGCTTCCCTTATTATTGTTCCTTCGGTGAGTCTCTCTTTACAACTCTGTAGGGAGAAGAGTCTTGTATGTTTTCAATAATAAAGCTTTAGCCTCCTTTATTTTTGTTCCTTCTGCATGTCTCTTAGCACCACTCTGTCGGGAGAAGTGGTGAATGAGAACAGAGGGTGGGCAGTCCTAGCAGGCCATTGGCTACTGTACCACAGAAACTACAATCATATCTCCATTCTGTTGCACCCAACAATCATTTCACCTTCAATGGCAACTGAGTGGAAATGGTGCCTTTCTTTGGGCCAATCATCTTCTAAAGGGGAAAATAAAATCTATATTAAAAAAGGGGGCATATAGGAAGGGCAGTTGTGGTGTGGGATCACTGTCCAGATGTGCGAGTTCACAGGTTGGTGAGAGTCAGCTTTGTCAGCTCTATTCAGAGAGGCTACATGTCCATACTATAAAAATATCCTTCAAAATGCATGCAACTTAAGGCAGTCTATGGGTTGAGTTAGATCTTTGTTGTCAAGTTCTAGTTTTGACTGACAAATAGTAGATATGCCTATTAGAAGGAGATTATGATATTCTTTTAGTAAGGAAACAGAATATAAGAATCTTATGCTATTTCAAATCACAAGGGATTTAAAATTTAGCATGAATACTTAATCATAAATAAAATATTTAAGATAAGGCATATAGGAGGAAAAAAGAAATATAGATTGGGGGAAAGAATGAAAGCCTAATCTTGAAAAAGGAAGGGGCTGAGGATAGATTTTTAGAGAATTTCAGTAAATGTATTGTCAGTAGAGGGGAAGTCTAAGAAGGAGAAATTATATAATATGTATTTAGAAGTGTCACTCCTTATCAGTATAATCCAAACTGCCTTTTCTTTTTCCTGAGTTTCCTTTAAAGATGAATATTGAACAAATGCTGTTTGATGATAGATATTCTTCTTGAAAGCAAGACAGAGATCACATAATTTCATGAGGTCCCTTTTGACTCCGGTTTCTGTGTTTCGAGAATAGCATAGAATGTTGAAGAGCTATATAAATGAAAGAAAAACAGAAATGAAGGCTTTCGGCTTATTTCTAGGGAGAGAAATATTGGAAACCCAGCTTCATAATGCTGTTCTTATTTTCAATTCTATATTTGTAACATTTAATTTTTAATTTTGTAAAGTTTTAGTAAGGCTTGCTTGATGTAAGTTCAGCTCAACATGTCAACATGTATATTTTATTTCCATAGTAAGGAAATGGAAAAGAAATAATGATTATAAGTGAAGAATAAATCAATGATAGTTGGAAAGGAGTGAATGAAAAATAAATGAGGAAAATACAGTACTCTCTCTACATGAAGCACCTATGTATTGTTGTATTCAAAATACTCATTGTTAAGAATAGGAGAAAATTATCTGAGAATCCAAATAATTTTTAAATATTTATCTTTAGTATAGGTTTGTGTGTTAGTCTGGGTAGACTAGAGAAACAAATTTGATAGACATGCATCTAGACATAAGGGAATGGTTTATATACAAAAGGAATGGAACACTCAGAAAGCATCCCAACCCAGTCTAGCTCAAAGTCATAAGTCCAATATTAGTCCATATGACCAATACCAGTCTATAATGTCTCCTTCCGACTCACAAAGTCCCAGGTCTGTGGGTGCAGAATCCCAGCACCGGCAGGGGCCTCCCCTGGCTCCTTGCTTCCAGGGCTCAGGGCTCATCAACAGCATCCAGTGGTGGCAGAAACAACTCATGGCTGGCAGGGGTCCCCACACGGCCTCTCTAGCTTCAGAGGTCTGGCTCCACCAGGGCAAAGCCGTGTGGCTTCTCTTTCGGCTACTCAGACGCTGTCATCTTGTCCTGTCCGTGATTCATCATGTCTGAGACTAACTCCCAACAACTGGGGAGACAGCTTCTCATCTTCACGAGGGAAATATCGCGAGATTTCCCAGAAGTCTCAGGAGAAATCCATGCCCACACAGAGGCCTCATTGGCTACTCAATGGCTAGCTCCAGGCTAGACACCACTCCTACTTCTCAATCATGAAATTAACATAAACATATGACCGCCACAGTTTGACTTTAGAAGATGATGTCAGAAAATATCTTCTGGCAAACTAAGAGGGAGCCGGAGAGAGAGAAGAGAGAATCTCGTTGTGGTCTACCAAGCACCAGGGACAACTTTGCTGCTTAGAGCAGCCAATGCATAGAGTGGACCAAAGAGCTGGCCCCACCATGAGCACGACATCCCCTTACTGACCCATAACACTGGGGCGTGGGGGTGAGCACTGGAGACATTGTGAAGAAAGTGTGCCCAGGCTGCCCCATACACAGTGGGATGAAATGTGAAGGGAGTGCACCAGGGCAGCAAGGGAGCAAAGTAACCATGTCCCCCAAGAATCCCAAAAATAGACTTCTGTACAGGGTGTGGTACCTCATCAGACTTGGTAGGAAAGCATACCTAAGGGTCATCAGACAGATCTGGAACTGTCTGTTTATTTTCCCTTGTTTTGTTTTTCTTTCATTCTATATCCATCTATATAAGATGGACAGGATGAACAATCCTGAGGTACTGGAAGTTCTGGGGGGACGTGGGAGAGGAAGAGTTGGGGATGGGGAGTGGGAAGCCAACAACCCCAGAGATAAAGTAACAACAAGAGATCTAAAATTGGTGGCAAGGAGGGAGTATAATGGTGGGGTTTGAAAAAAGGCAACGCGTCTCAGAGGAATCCTGAGCTACAAGTAGAGGGACAGCATGAGAGTGGGATAGGAGGATGGTGAAAGGAAATTAAAGAAAGAAATAGGAAGCAAAAGTTTTTAATAGAAATATAACTATTGGCATGCACATATGTAAATATATTAATTTATAATAAAAGGGATAAAAGCCAATGTACATATATTTATATGTTAAGTAGTAAGATAACAGAAAGACTTTGAGTCTCTACTCAAGGCCTCCCTTAACATAAGAACACTGTTCTGATAACCTGACACTGTTTGATACTCACCTTCCTGACATAATCACCGAAGACAACATGGGTGAATAAGCAAATGTGGTGAAGGGAGCATACGGCGAGCTATCAAAAGATAATGCATCTGGGATCTTGAAGGCTCGAAGTTAAACATGCAGCCATCTACTAGGGAAGCAAATAAGTCCTTATAGAAGAAGCACACCAGCCTGTGTGATCATGAGGCGTTCAGAGGATCAGATAGCAGGCATCAAATGATCCACAACAAATAACTATCTTGATGCAAATGATGGGGGTTGGAGTGGAGATCCCAAACTCAACTGTAGACAATTGAATATCCCCCCCACAGAAGGATCATAAGGAAGGTATATTTCAACCAAGATGTAGTATAGCATTGATGAATTACATAACTTCTCTAGTTCCTGAATGCTTCACACCCCTGTCCCCCACCCCAAGACCTAGTTCTACCTTACAAATCTGACTAGATTGGAGAACACACATTGGTACAAAATAAGCGCTCTCAACACATGGAATTCAGGACAGATAAAACCCTCAGGAACAGTAGTGGGGGTAGTGCTATATCATGAGGGCTGGGGGATGGTTGGGGAGAGGGAAGGGTTAGAAAGGAAGAACCCATCACAAGATTGGATAGATAACCCCCCCCCCCACCCTAAAGGGGATGAATATCAGAAAGGTGGGTGAAGGGAGAAAATGGATAGTGTAAGATATGAAATAATAATAACAATTTATAGTTGATCAAGAATTGATGAGGGTGGAAGGATGGGGAGGGAGGGGGGAAAAGAGTAGCTTATACCAAGAGCTCAAGTAGAAAATGTTTTGGAAATGATGATGGCAATATATGTAAAAAAATGCACAATACTATTGATGTCTAGAATGTTATAAGAGCCCCCAATAATATGTTTTTCTAAAAGAAAGAAAATGCCCTCTCATGAAATAAAGATCACATGTTTCATTTATAATGTTACTCACACAAAAGCTATAATTCACTTTTAGTCCATTATTGTATTTGTTTTTCTCTCTTTTCCATTAGACTGAACACTCAGAAACTCTCTATAATACTAATAAATTAAGTTAGAATTCCCATGGAAGCAGACTGATGGGAACACAGGATCTTAACACTTTGCTGACTTTTGCTGCTTTAGGCAACAGTAAGCAGGCCTCAGCCTAAAATTGCAGTGAGTCTGAGAAGTTATTTCAAGGAGGAGGTGGGCACTGTTGCTGTTGGTAGGTGCTGTCAAGCGGGTTGACCCTCAGAGCTACTGTATATTTAACAGAATAATACACCTGCTGGTCCTGTGCTCTCTTCACAATCTTCTCTGCTTGAGCCCAGTGTTGGCACCGCTGTGCCAATCCGTCATGCCAAGCGCCTTCTTCTTTCTTGTTGCCTCTACTTGAAGGAGCATGAGGTCTCCCCCAGGGATTTCTCTCTCCTGACTACATGTCCAAAGTCCTGGAGACGTAATCCCACTATCCCTGCTTTTGTTTGTTTGGTTTTTTTTTAAAAAAGTATTTTGTTGAGGGCTCATGTAACTCATATTGAAAGAGCGTTGTGGTGTACTTTTTTCAAGACATATTTGTTTTTTTTTCATAGCAGTCCATGGTACTGTCAATATTCTTCTAAAGCATATTTTTTCTTCAGTCTTATTCATTCAGCATCCAACTTTCACATGCATAGAAGGAGCCTGAAAATACTACGGTTTGTTTCACACACACCTCAGCTTTTTGACACTGCAGAGAGGTTTTGTGCAGCACATTCCCCCAATGTAAAGTGTCATGGGATTTCTTGACTGCCACTTCCTTGCGCATTAATTGTGCATCCAAGTGAGATGAAAACACCAATCTTTTCTCCATTTTTCATGGTATGAACTACTGGTACAGTTGTGAAATTAAAAAAAAAATTCTTTACATTATTATGTAATCCATACCAAAGGCGGCAGTTTTTGAAGTCATCATCAAGTGCTTCAAGTCTTCCTCACGTTCACTGTCCCGGCCCCCGGGTCCGTAATTCGTAAGTCCTGGAAGGGGGAGCAGGAATTTGGGAAACAAGAGACGCAAGAAATGGAGGCAAGACAGGATTCTGATCAAGTCTTGTTTATTAGGGACACATACACCAATGTTATAGGGCAAGCAAGCTTAGGCAATTAGCATATGGTGATCTTCAAAATTAACAAGTGAAGGTCAGCACATCTGCAAGTCAAGCTTCAAAGGCCAGGGCTGTGTAAAGTTATAAAAGTAACAGACCACAAATCTCAGGCAATAGACCGTAACAGAGTTCAGGCTACGTGACTGTAGCCAGGTCAAGCATGTCTGGGCTGGATGGCCCCCGGACGGTTCATCAAGCAAGAATGTGTTATACGCATATCACCACATGTTAATAAGCCATCTTTAATTCTGATGACACACTCTTTGTCACATAATCTAGCTGCCCCGATAATTTACTCAGCACACAGAGTGAATAAATCTCACTAGAGAATACAATCCTGAAGTGTCTTGATTTTTAAGATTTTATTATTATTTTCTTTGTGCGGCATCACTGCTTTGGTGGGAGTAGGAAGCCCAGCCTTGCTCCTTGGACAGCTGATGCTGGATTTGTACCAGCAACCCTATGGGCCGCAGTCCCGCACACAACCACTATGCCACCGGGGCTCAGCCCGGATTTTAAAAAAATTAAATAAATCTTTTTATTAGGGGCTCATACAACTCTTATCACAGTACATCCGTTGTGTCAAGCATGTTGGTACATTTGCTCCCATCATCATTTCAAAACATTTTCTTTCTCCTTAAGACCTTGGTATCAGTTACTTATTTTCCCGCTCCCTCTCCCACCCCTATCGAACCCTTGATAATTTATAAATTACTATTATTTTTTTCATATCTTGTGCGGATGATGTCTCCCTTTACCCACTTTTCTGTTGTCCATCCCCCTGGGACAGGATTAAAGGTCGATTTCCTCTTTCTCCCCGCATCTTTCCCTTACCCTTTTGGTATCACTACTCTCAAGATTGGTCTCAAGGGCTTTGTCTGCCCTATATTCCCTGTGTTTCTAGCTCTTATCTGTACCTTTGTATATGCTCTGGTCTAGCCAGATCTTTAATCTATGTACATATTTATAGGTTTAATATTAAGGAAACAGTTGACATTGGGCCTCTACTCAAGCACCCATTCAACACAAGAACACTTTGTTCTAGTAATCTGGCATTCTGAGATGTCGGGCTTTCTGACACAATCTCTGAAGAGCAAATGGGTGCATAAACAAATCTGGTGAAGAGAACTGATGGTGCCTGGCTAGCAAAAGATCTAGCATCCAGGGTATTAAGGCTTGAAGATAAACAAGCAGCCATCAAGCTGACAAGCAACAACACCCACATGGAAGAAGGACACCAGCCTGTGTGATCATGAGGTATCGATGGGATCAGAGATCAGGGATCAAAGACCCAGAACAAAAAGTCATGTCAATGTGAATGGGGTGGGGAATGTGGAGTGGAAAACCCAAACCAATCTGTAGGCATTTGGATATCTCCTTACAGAAGGGTCACAGGGAGAAGACGGGCTTTTCTCTAGTTCTTTAATGCTCCCCACTATCTTGACTCTAATTCTGCCTTTCTTGATTGTAAACCATGCTGTATTCCCTATTTTCACAGATCTGACTCAATCTATGTGTAGCTTCTGTATGAATATAATTAAATGGTTTGGAATTTTCCTTCTTCTCAAGACTACCTATAGTCTGTTGTGGTTCACATGGTTCAATACCTCTTAATAATCAACAAACAAGAAAATATCTTTCTAGAATTCTCTACTTTGAGTCAATATACATCTGATATGAGATACTCTTTGTTCCACATCCCCATCTGAATCAGAGGTTTCTGGCAGCTCCCTGTCATTGTACTGTTGCAATTATTATTGGAAGATTTTCAGTATAATTTTGCTTGCATGTGATAGCAGTGACATTGTTTTATAATTTGAGCATTTCGTTGGGTCACCTTTCTTTGTAATGGGTATAAATAAGTATCTCTTCCAGTCGGTTAGCCAGGTAGCTGACTTCCAAATTTTTGGCATAGATGAGTAAGTGCTTCCAGTGATTCCTCAGGTTGTTGAAACATTTCAATTGCTATTCCATCCATTCCTGGAGACTCGTTTTTAGTTCATGCTTTCTGTGTAGCTTAAACTTCTTCCTTAAGAAGCATTGTTTTTTTCCCACTTGAATGTCAACAGTTTCATTATGGCATAATTACTCTAGGTGTTCCTTCCATCTTATCTTCATGCTTCCTCGAGGATATAATACTTTGCTGATAAACGTTCTCTCTTTTTCTTTTCTTTTTTTTTTTGCTGAGGGACTTTTTCAATATTTCAACTCAACTTGATTTTTTTCTTGAGTTCTTTCAGTCTAAGATATGTTAATCCCGTTTTTCTTCCTTGTTTTTTTTTTTTTAATGCCAGGTCTTGCACATTTCATTTCAATATTTTACTTTGTCTTCTCTACCTTCCCTTTGAAATTTTCTACGTCTCTGTTTAGCTTCATCATCTCTTCCACGTGGCTTAGCTTCTCTCCGATGAAAAAGCTTCAGGGTCTCTTTGCTATCCACTTTGATCTTTTATCTATTTTTCTTTTCCTCTTAATGGTATTTTGATTTCTTCATGAATGTCATTTTTTTATGTCCTCCCTCAGCTCAGATCTTCTGTCATTAGTGTTCAATGTGTCAAATCTGTTCTTGAAAATTTAGGTAGGATAGACTTCAAGGTCATATATAGGCTCTTGGGGGCTTGTATAAATTTTCTTCAACTTCATATGAGCAATCGATGGTCTAGTCTACATTCATCCCCTAGCCTGGTTTTAGCTCCTGACATAATTTCTTCCTAAAGATTGTGTAGTTTAATTTTTGTGTATTCCATCTGGAGAAGTCCTTTTGGTGTTACTGAAGACATATATTTGCAATGAAGAGGCTGTTGGTTTTGCGAAATTCTATCTTGCAATTTTCAATTTTTTTCTATCACCATGACCATATATTCCAACTACTATTTCTTCTTACTTGTACTTATTTTCCATTAATTATCAATGCATCTTGTTTTCATGTTTGATCATTTTCAGACAGAAGATGTTGACTGAAATCTACAATCCCTCTAAGACTAGCTTTTGTGGTTGGTGCATAAATTTGAATAATAATTATGCTGATTGGATTTCCTTGTATTCAAGTAAACATTATCCTATTATAGACAGCATTGTATTTCTAGATAGATATTGAAATACTCTTTTTGATTATGAATGAAGAAACATCATTCTTCTTATATCTTTTATCCCTGGCACAATAAATCATATGATTTTTTAAATTCAAAATGACCAATATCAGTCCATTTCAGCTTGCCAACTGTGTTAGTCTTAGTAGACTAGAGGAACAAATTTCATAGACACGCATATAGATATAAGGAAAAGGTTGATATAGAAAGGAACAGGGCATAAAGAAAGCATCCCAATCCAGTCCCGTTCAAAGTCATGAGTCCGATATTAACCCATATGCCCGATATCAGTCTATAAAATCTCCTTCAGACTCAAGAAGTCACAGGTCAGTGGGTACAAAATCCTGGCACTGGCAGGAGTCTCCACATGGCTCCTCGATTCTAGGGCTCAGGGTCCATCAACAGCCAAAGCAACTCATCGCTGGCAGAGGTCTCCATGTGGCCGCCCCAGCTTCAGAGGTCTGACTCCATCAGGGCAAAGCTGTGTAGTCTCTCTGCCGGCTCCTCCAGCTTCTTGTATGCTGCCATCTTGTCATGTCCATGACTCATCATCTCTCAGACTAACTCCCAACAACTGAGGAGATAGCTTCTCATCTTCGGGGAAATATCGCGAGATTTCCCAAAAGTCTCAGGAGAAAGCCATGCCCACATAGAGGCCTCATCAGCTACTCAATGGCTATCTCCAGATTAACAGGCCAGACTCCACTCCTACATTTCAATCAATAAATGAGCATAAGCACATGACTACCACACTAACATCTAGAATATCAATCTTTGTATATTCCATTTCATTTGTAAAGAGTTCCAATTTTCCTAGATTCATACACTGTGCATTCCACATTCCAATGATTAATTGATGTTTTCAGTTGTGCCCCTTTGGCAGATGAAGGTCCCAAAGGCTACGTGCTCACAGGCTTTACTCCATCCTGGGCATTCCTTGCAGTTGTTACTACTGTGTTTGAGCCTGTGGATGTAGCTACTGTAGAAATCCATCTTCTTGAGGGTCTTCCTTTTTGCAGACCCTCTACTTTACTGAGCACTCTTTTGCAGGAATCAGTCTCTTCTGATAATATCTCCCAAGTACTCGAGACAAAGTCTTCCCAGATTCACGTATAAGGGGCATTCTGGCATTGTTAATTATTCTGACAGCCCATGATACTTACAATATTTTATAATTAAAATATTATTTTAATATTTAAGGGAACTGTTAAGGGAACGATATCAATTCTTTTTCAATCTTCCATATTCTGGTCCTATTTTCACATGTATGGAGTTGATTGAAAATCCCACAGCTTGAGTAGGTGTACCTCAGTACCTAAAATGTCATCTTTGCTTTTTAACATTTCAGAAGAGATCTTTTGCTGCAGATTTGCCTGACACACTATAACCTTTGGTTTCTTGACGATTGCTTCCATGGGCCTTGATCACGAATCTTAGTAACATGAAATATTTGACCATTTCAGTCTTCTTCCTTCCTTCCTTCCTTCATGATGTTTCTATTGGTCTAATTGTGAAGATTTCTTTATATTGAGGTATAATCCATACTGAAGGTCATAGCTTTTAAAATTTTTATTGGGTTGAGCCCCGTTGGCGTCAGTGGTTGAGTGCGGGACTGCAGACTGCAGGCTGGGCGGTTCTCTGGGTAGCTCCACAACCACCAGAGGCAGTGATGCCCAAAAACAAGCAAAAAATTTTTTTTATCAATAAGTGCTTATAGTTTTCTTCACATTTAGTAAGCAAGGCTATGGCACATACATACTATAGGCTGTTAATGAAACTTCTTCCAATCTGAAGCAAATTTCTTTTTTTGTTGTTTTATTTTGGTCATCCTGCCCTCTGGTGGGAGTGGAAGGCCCAGCTTTGCTCCTGGAGAGCTGCTGCTGGATTTGAACCATTAAGCCAGTGGGCCACAGTCCCACACTCAACCACTACGCCACTGGGGCTCAGCCTCGCAAAGTTCTTAACTATGTATTTCAGCATCCAGGATTATTTGCTCAATATAGATATTGAGTAAATATAGTGAAAGGGTACAACCTCAAAGCACACATCTGAACTTAAACCATGCTGTATCTTTTCAGGTAGTTCAAATGTCTACCTTTTGGTCTATGCACAGTTTCTATGTGAATACAATGACGGATTCTGCAATTTTTATTCGTATGCCTTTGCAGAGTCAATAACATAAGAGTAAATATCTCTTTGATATTAGTTGCCTATGTCCAAGATCCATCTGACATTATAAATGATATATCTTCTTCCACATCCTCTTTTGAATTGAGGTCAAGTATCTGTCTTCCAAATTCATTGAGCTAGAGGGACACTGGTGCTTGCAGTGTTGTGTCTATCTATTGAAGTATCTTAATTAGTATTCTTTCAATTCTCAGAGTTCTTATCTTCCCATCAATAACTTCACTACAACTTTTGCTGCTCCATTCAATGCTTTTGCTTTTGATCATATTTTAGATATGAAATATGATGTTTATTTTACTGCCGGTCTGTACAGCTCTTATCACAACCCATACATACATTTGTTGTGTTGAGCACATTTATACATTTGTTCTCATCATAATTTTCAAAACATTTCCTTTATACTTGAGCTCTTAGTATCAGCTACTTATTTTTTCCCTCCCTCCCTTCCTCTTTCTTTCGCATGAACTCTTGATAATTTATAAATTATTATTATTATTTCATGTCTTACACTGGCTGATATCCTGCTTCACCCACTTTCCGGTTGTACATCCCCCTGGGAGGGGGTTATATATTAATCATTGTGATCAGTTCCCTCTCTCTTCTCCCGTCTTACCCTTACTATCCTGATATCGCTACATCACTATGGGTCTTGTGGGGTTTATCTGTCCTGAATTCCCTGTGTTTCTAGCTCTTATCTGTACTCATGAACAGTCTCTGGTCTAGCCAGATTTGCAAGGTAGAATTGAAGTCATGATAGAGGATGGGGGTGGAGGAAGTATTAAAGAATCAGAGGAAAGATCTGTGTGTCAATAGTGCTATACTGCACCCTGACTGGTTTGTCTCTTCCTTATGACCCTTCTGTAAGGGGATGATATTGAGCGATTTTCTTTGGTATAATGAATCAATACATTTTTTTCATCGTCATATGATATTCTTACATCATGGGTCATTATATTAGTTAGCAACAGCTGAGCATCTCTCCTTTGTCCATAATTATGCCAGAAGTGTCATATAGATAAAAACGTTTAAAATATTTATGAACAGGATTATTTTATAAGTTAAGTAATTGTGACTAAGAATTTAGAAAGATTTCTAGCAACTTAACATTGTGATGATATTCATGCTTGGGACCAGTAAACTTATTGAATAGTTTTAGACCAATCTAAGTATTATCAAACTTACATATGTGAGCTGTGTTTCAGACACACAATGAACTATGTTCCAGTCCATAATAAACTATAGATAAACTTGAGAAGAATAAGAATTCCAGAGAACTTCCCTGTGTTCTTGCAAAACTTACACATATATCAAAATGCACTGTGTGAACAGAATAAGGAAATACTGCAGGGTTTAAGATCAGGAGCTGTGTGAGAGGATTTATCCTCTCACTTACTCAATCTGTGTGCTGAGAAAATAATCAGAGAATCTGGATTATATAAAGAAGACTGGGCTGAGCCCCGGTGGCGTAGTGCTTGTGTGCGGGACGGCGGCCCACTGGGATGGAGGTTCGATTCCAGCTCCACGGAGCAAAGGCTGGGCCTTCTACTCCCACCACCTGAGGGCAGTGATGCCTAAAAAAAAAAAATAAATAAATAAAATAAAATAAAATAAAGACTCTGGCACCAAGATTGGGTAAGACTTATTAACAATCTGTGATATGGAGATATGCAGATGACACAGCTTTGCTAGCTGAAAAAAAAGAGGGCATGAGACCCTTGCTGATGAAGATCGAGGATTGCGGTATGGAGTGAGATTCAATAGAAAGAAGGCCCCAAATCCTCACAACTGGATCAAGAACATCTTGATAAATGAAGAAAAGCTTGAGGATCTCAAGAATTTAATTTACTTAGATGCATAATTGTTGTTCATGGAAGCAGCAATAGAGATCAAAAGATAATTGACACTAAGTCAATCTACTGCCCAAGGGCTCTTTAGAGCATTGAGAATCCAGAATGCTCCTTTGAGGACTAATGTTCAATTGACTCAAGCCATTGCCTCATATGCATGTTTAAGTTGGATATTGAATAAGGAAGACCAAAGAAGAATTGATGTATTTGAGCTGTGATGCTGGAGAAGGATATTGAAAGTACTGTAGATGGCTAAAAGGACAAACCAATCTGTCTTGGAAGAACTATAGCTAGAGGCAAAGATCATAAGACATTGTCTGACATTCTTTGGATGTACTGTCAGGAGAGACCAGTCCATGGAGAAGGACATCATGTTTGTTTAAGTGAAGGTACTGTGGAAAAGAGGAAGACGCTTGATGAAATGGATTGGCATAGTGGATGTAACAATGGGCTCAGGTGAGGGAATGCTTTTGAGGATGGTGTGGGACCAAGTTGTGCTTAGGGTCAATATGGATCAGAACAGACTAGATGACACCTAATGACAATGACCCCACACTGTCTCAGCTTTGTAGTTGGTGTATAGATAAACAAAAGCTGCTCAAGCATACATGAATCCACATGCAAAGCAGGTTAGTGAAGATCACTCCCAAAGGAATACATCCACAAAATCTGTTGCTAAATCAAAACATAGATTATATATGTATTCATGGAGTTACCAGGAAATGATAATAATCTAAAAGAAACAGATCGTGTGTTTATGGTCTGACTATTAAACTTTAGATGATATTTACAAGATGCTTAGAATTAAAAATCTTTGAATTTAGAACCAGAAAATTACACACACGATGAACTCCAATGTCTTGGAAAACATTAGGAAAAGCTTGATTTGACTCTTTCCAACTGTGATGAGGGGAAGAAGGCAGTGCAGGACTACTAGTTAGTATCAATTTTTGTAGCAGAAGTATTTTTTCTCTTATGTACCAGGCTGATTGACATTTTCTTATCTATAAAAGACAACTCTACTGCTGGCATTGTTTGAAATAGTCATCTCATCTGATGTCCTTAGGACCAAAGATCTTTCTGTCACAAAAACTGTCTTAATAGAAGCAAAACACATTGAAAAATGGTTGAAACAAAGCTTTGAAAAATGGTTTGAAACAGTAAATTTGAAAAAGAAAGTAAATGCTTTAGCAGTAAGCTCTCCAAAAATGTTACATTTCTTCAGAGTCTGCTTAATATGGCTTATGACATACTATATATTTCATTATTTAAATGTCTTGAAATTGTGCTATACTTTTTCCTTCTTCTATTTCTCTTACTTAGTACTGGAGAGTATAGTCATCATAGCAAAAGTCATATAATTTGTGGTTTTTTACTTAATATCTTTTCTCCCAAAATTACATGACTAATTATAGGAGACAATAAGTGTTTCTTGTATCAACAGCATTATGAATGCATCATTATTATAGTAATAGGAGAGGTGAGGCATAATTTAAGTGTCTAGGAGCAATATTCCTATCTGCTATTTAAGGATACTTGGTATAAATTTCTGCCCGACTTAATAACAGTACTGCTTGAAAAGTCCAGATACCAGGTATTAAAATATTTCTAAATTAAAAAACTGAAAATAAAAGTATAGATGGTTCTTTCATAATTTCATAATTTTACCTTCTAACTCTTCAAGGCAAAATAAAACAGGCCAGTTAAATCAAACCATTCCATTGTAATGAACTAGAACAAACATTCTAATGAACCAAAAGAAAAATTATTTTGCATAACTTAGCTAAACTTCAGTTTAGGACTCAATTAATTCCAAAATTTTATTTTAGAGCTAATTAGAGATGTTAAGCAAGATGCTCAATTGATCCTTTTATTTGATATGGCATATGCTGCAAATCCTTGTATCATGAAAGTAATGAGAAGAATTCTCACTGTGGACAGGGTAGGATTAAATACAATGAAATCTCCTCAGTAGAGAAGCATTAAACTAGAGAGCAATAAGTATACGTATTTTTGACAGACTGAAATAAAATTATTCCTAGTATAAATATAACTTCTACCTCAAAAGGGAGTTGAAGGATTAAAAGATAGACTGAATGTGTATGAAATAACACAAGTTCCTCTGAATAGTGATACTTTATTTGGCAAATGCATAATAATAATATATATCTTTTATTGAATAATTTTGGATATAATTTTGAGCATACACAGGGCAAGCATCACTGTGTAAGTTTTAAAATGCCTACTCAGTAAAATCCCTTCTCAGTAAGTGTGTTACTTGTACATGCTTAAGTTAGTATGATGCTATCAATCAAATATAAAACCAGAAGTTTATGTATCAAGAAGGAAGAACATGTATAAATATTGCCTTCCCAATGTAACTTTATATTTTGCTGTCCAGAGAGAAGGAACTGTCCTTCTAAAGAAGCATGAGACTTTGTGTACGTTTGTATATACCAATATGTATATGAATAGATATACCCACTCACAACAATATAACAAAAATTAGATACAATATTGCTACAAGAAGTTGGAATTATTTTATTTTCATCACTAAAAGCAACACAAGCTTCTTCTGTAGTCAGTATCTGCAATAAAAGAAAATGCTAGGATCTTTCCTATAACAAAACTGTCATACAAGAACTGTAATAGAGTCCTTAGATTGGTACTATGCTTCTTAGTAGACATTCTTGAAGATCATTTTTATTAGGGGCTTTTACAGCTCTTGTAGCAATCTGTACATCAATTGTGTCAAGTATATTTATACATATGTTGCCATCATTATTTTTCTAAACATTGACTTTCCATTTGAGCCCTTGGTATCAACTCCTCTTCTTATCCATATCCCCCACTCCACCCCATACCCATGACCCCTTGCTAAATTTTAAATTATCATTATTTTCATACCTTACATGGACTGCTGTTGCCCTCCCCTCTAGGTTTCTCCCCACTCTTCTCCCCACCTCCCCTACCCCTCCAGATATCACTACTCTCCTTTCTGTTCCTGAAAAGTTTATCTGAACTGGATTCCATGTGTTCTGAGCTCTTATCTGTACCTGTGTACATACTATGGCATAGCCTGAGTGAAAGGCAGAATTGGGGGCATGATAGTAGATGGCGTGATCAAGCCTCAGGAACAGGAGGAATAGTGTGTGCTTCATTGGTGCTATCCTTCACCCTGGTTGCCTCGTCCCTTCCTTTCAACCTTTCAGCGAAGGAATCTCATTGTCTACAGTTGGGCTTTGGGTCTCTGCTCTGACCCCCATTGTTCTCAACAATATTTTGATTGTGCGTTTGTTTTCATTTTTCTTACACCTGTTAACTGATCACATCACTATCTCATGATTGCACAGGCTGGTGTGCTTCTTCCATGTGGGCTTGGTGCTTCTCTGCTGGATGGCTGCTTATTTAACTTCAATCATTTAAGACCCCAGATGCTACATCTTTTGATAGCTGGGCATCATTAGCTTTCTTCACCACATTTGTTTGTGCACCCATCCTGTCCAGAGAGTGAGCATCACAGAATGCCCGGTTGTTAGAACAAAGAGTTCTTGCCTTAGGGGAGGACATGAACATATAGCCCAGTCCATCCTCTTCCTCAATGCATTGCCATACAAATATATGTACATATGGCAATACTTCTATTTTTATGAATTGATATATTTACATATGTACAGACATATATTTATACCTCTATCCATAGCTTTGCTTCCTAGATTGTTCCTCTTGTTTCCCTTTACCTTCCTCCTGCCCCACCATCATGTTCACCCATTTTTCTGTCTCAGTAATTCCTTTCAGGTAGACTCTTGTTGCTCCAATACCCCCCCAGTATTTCTATGTCCTCTTCGTTGTTGATTTTAATTCCCTAGTTGTTCTCCTCTCTATACGAAATTGCTTGCTCACTACTCCCTTTCCCTACCTCCACTTCCCTAAATCCCTTCAGAACCTTCAGTCCCACTACTTTCTTCTCGACCTTGCTTTCCATGCCTCCTTATATAGCTAGACAATCAAAAACAATGCATACGATACAAAAAGAAAACAAAAAAATTGAATAAAAAGAAATGATAATAGTAACTTGCAACGCCCCCCGCAAAAGCATAGATAAGTTTGGGTCTGTCTGCTGATCTTTATGACTATCTTCCCTTGATCCTGGGGGACTCCAGGAACTGCCCCTTCTGGCCTGAAGTGTATTTTGGAGGCTCCTCAGGGGCTTTGTGACTTTGCTTTGCTCCTGTTGCTGATCCTTTATGCTCTTTTCGGGTGGTGATTTCAGACTGGACCCGCTCCCTGCTGTGTATCCCTGGTATTGGCGTCTGTCATATTATGCTCCAGCAAGGGGGCATCATGTCTTGAGCTGTTGTCATCCCTACAGTCCTCTCTGTGCCTTAGCAGCTCAGTGCAGGGATGTCATGCTTAGGGCTCGGGCTACCCATATGGGGCCTAGAGACTCATGCTCTCTTTTTCCGTCTCGGTTTGCTTCAGTGTGGGGTGGAGATTTCTTTTTCTGGCAGATCAGCGTCTGATTCGTCTACAAGTGTCTTTTGGTTTATGACTTCCTCAGCTGTTGTGCTTTGTTTTTCTTGTTTGTTGTTGTTGTTGTTGAGGACGTTGAAGTATGTTGTTGTTTGCATATCATTTTGGAAATGGGCCCCTAAACTCTTTGCCTGTGTGACTGGAAAGAGTGTTTTAGTGAGGACTACCCGTGGCCTACTGTGGTGGTGGGCTGGATTGCCATGTAGACAGGGTGCTTCAGTGACTCAGTGGCCACTAATGGTGGGAGACCTCAGAATCTGGGCTAGGACAGGCTTTGTTGCTGGCCAGCTTGGAGCGGGACCGCAGTGCAAACAAGGACCTGGTGTGGACTGTCTGGCCACAATTTGAAGCTGTTTAAAGACTCTTTGGAGCCAAGAACTGACAGCGTCAGTTTTTGGCTTGAGGTGCTAGCTGTCAGAACCTGTTCCTTTTCTCATTTTTTTAAAAATGTTAAAGTCCTAGGCTGTGCTCTGGAGATTAGAGTTGCTATGTTAATGTTATGCTCCAAGGACAGGACAGAGTTCTGGCTGCTTACGTTCAAAGTTATACACGGGATCATAGCCTGGAATTAAGAGCATTTTATTTTATTTTAAACTTTCTTCCCCTTTATAACGGACTTCTGCATTATCCGTACTGTTCCATGAAGGGGACCGGATGAGTGGAGTGGGTTTGGGCTTCCTGGAAATGAACTGTCCCCCAGCTGCTCTCCTGTGTCATGCCTGTGACTATCTTGCAGAGCCTGCCAGTTGTGCTCTGGGGAACTGCGTTCTTTCACAGGTAAATATCCCAGGGGCTTTCCAATTGCTGCAAATTATGATCTAATTATTTATGTTACCCACACTGTCAGGCGTGAAGCTAGGGAGAGGGAGAAAAGGGGTGGTCTTTGCAGTCACTCAGGAGCAGGAGCAGGGGGCTAGCATAGAGGGGAACTCTCGTGTGAAGTCTTGTGGCTAGTTCTTAGAGGCTCTCCGGGAGCCTGGGATTATGGCCACTTTTAGACAGCAGCCTGGGGAAATGACTGCTTTGCTTCAGGTCTTACAGTTTGGGTTCTGAAAGGGATAGTCAGACGCTGTCCTGCTCAAGCTGGAAATGGAGCTGGCAGACAGACACAGTGAACTTAGAGTGTTTTTGAGTTTTTTCATGGGTGAAAATCGCAGAGGGAGGTCTGAACCAGACTCTAGTGTACTGAGCCTACTTTTAGCACCCGCTTCACAGGATTGGCCACTTTATCTATTAATTCTCTGGTCTAGCATCAGGAGTGCTGGGCAGATGATTCTCCATGGGCACCATCTTGACGTCCAGCCTCATTAGAAGACATTTTTGGTGACATAAATTTGTTTGAGAGTTGTATTTGAAAGTTTAGAGAAGGGATTTTTCATTTTTGACTGGAAAAAGGAGAGATGGGAGAGAGTGAGCGAGATTGAGAAAGATCTAACACTTCCCTATGTTTCATGTGGTGGAACCGTTAAAAGCTTCTGACACTCAAAGACTGCTGAATCTGTGTTATATGCTTTTCTGTTTTTCAGTATATGAAACCCAGGATGGATAAACTTATAGGGACAGCAAGTATAATAAAAGCTTCTGTCTGGGGTGTACAGTATTGGTAGTGGTAGGAAAACGAGGCCAATGTCCAGGAGTCCAGGAAGGAAAATAATGTTTGAAAATTGATCTGGGTAGCAATTTTACAATACTATTTGATGTAATTGAACTATGGAATGATATATGTATCAACTCCCAATAAAATTTTTTAAAGATTATCTCCCAACAAACTCTTGTTTCTTGTTGTGTTATAAAACAGAACCTTTGTTTTTGAGTTTCTTCTCAGCTTCTTGATCTAGTAAGCTGTGGTGTACCTTGATTTTCTGATTGCTTTTGAAAACAGTACATAGGGGGAAATGTGGATTAGGTAAGAAATTGGACAAAAATGTGTAAAAAAAAAGTTGCTACTGTTTGTTACCATGGAGTTGGCTCTGAGTCACGATGACACCATTGTAACAGAACAGAAGCTTCGCCTTTGGATAATTGGCATCACGGCATTTTTAACTGATACCACATTTGAACCCACAATAATAGTCACATGAAAAAAAATCCAGTGTAACTGGGTCCACTCAGTTCAAACTTGTGCTATTATTCAAAGGGCAATTGTATTTATTCTGTGAAATTTTATTTTTCAATTCTAATCTCAGGAAAGCTGGATACAATCCTTAAATAAAGCAGTATTCACTGAACACTAAATTTCTTTTTGCAAGTTGACAGAAATTTGAATGCCAACAAAATAGATCAGCCCGTAGACTATGAAAACTGGAAACATCTCAAAAAAACCAAACAGCACAACTTCATCTTGTTTTATTTACCCTAGGACATGTTCAGAATCCAGATATCTAAAATAGTTATTAAAACAAAGCAAGACAACATAAAAAGAACTTTGAAAGTTCATGATGATTAAAAAACTGTGTATGCAGAGACACATTGTAGGAATTGTGTCCGATCTGACCTCACCACATTGAGGTGAAACACTAATTGTGTGCATCAGAACAGCAAGGAGATCAGAGCAAAGATAGGGAATACCAAAAATAGACTTGGGAGCCAGGGCATGAAGCCCCATCACACTCCTAAACCACA
This sequence comes from Nesogale talazaci, assembly GCA_004026705.1. Lineage (NCBI taxonomy): Eukaryota > Metazoa > Chordata > Mammalia > Afrosoricida > Tenrecidae > Nesogale > Nesogale talazaci. The sequence goes on along the minus strand of PVJH01015652.1, from coordinate 9,831 downwards.
AAACACCCCTAAAGGTCAACCAATAGACCTTGAACTATTTACAGGCTTTCCTCTTTTTTTTTTTGGTCATTTGTTTTTGGTTTTGTTGTTGTTGTTTTGTTTTCTTTTGTTGCTTTCTTTTTCTCTGTCTTGTTTTTTGTGCATGTTGTTATCTCTGCAGGTCTATCTAGATAAGGTAGGTGGGATATATAATCTGGAAGAGAAAACAATGGAACTGATGGTTCCAGGGGGAACATAGGAGAGGGCTAGGTGGGGAAAGGAAGTCCGTTTTAACAAACTCAGGGGCCAGGAAACAATAACTGACCAAAATGAATGGTGAGAAGGATGTAGGGGGTCTGGCAGGGCTTGATCAAAGGCAATGTAACCAAGTGAAATTACTAAACGTGAATGAAGGTTGAGCATGATAGTGGAACAAGAGTAAAGTAAAAGGGAATAGAACAGAGGAAAGAATTAGGAGGCAAGGGACATTTATGGTGATCTAAATAAGGCATGTACATATATAAATATATTGATATGTGATGATGGGAAAATAGATCTATGTGCACATAATTATAGGTTTCATATCAAGATAGCAGATGGACATTGGGCCTCTATTCAAGTACTCCTTCAATGTAGAAACACTTTATTCTATTTCCCTTTCTGACAGGATCGCTGAAGACAAATAGCCTAAGTATATGTGGTGAAGAAAACTGATGGTGCTGGCCTATCAAAAGATATAGTGTCTGAAATCTTAAAGACTTAAAGGTAAACAAGCTGGTATCTAGCTCAGAAGCTACAAAGCCCACATGGAAGAAGCACACCAGTCTGTGTGATCATGAGGTGTAGATTAGGATCAGGTATCAGGACTTAAAGAGCAAAAATCCATATCATTGTGAATGAGGGGGAGTGTGGATTGGAGACCCAAAGCCCATCTGTCGACAACTGGACATCTCTTTACAGAAGGTTCTCTGGAAGGAGATGAGCCAGTCCTGGTGTAGCATAGCATCGATGAAATATATAACCTTCCTCTAGTTCTTTAATTCTTCCTTCCTCCCACTATCATGCTCTTAATTCTGCTTTACAAATCTGGCTAGACCAGAGGATGTACACTGGTATAGGCAAGAACTGGAAGCACAGGGAATCTGGGACAGATAAATCCCTCAGGACCAATAACGAGAGTAGTGATACTAGGATGGTAAGGGGAAAGTGGGTTAGAAAGGGGGAACTGATCACAATGATCTACATATAACCCCCTCCCTGGGGGATGGACAACAGAAAAGTGGGTGAAGGGAGACATCACACAGTGTAAGACATGACAAAACAATAATGATTTAAAAATTATCAAGGGTTTGTGAGGATGGAGTGGTGGGGAGGGAGGGAAAATGAGGAGATTATACTAAGGACTCAAATAGAAGGAAAGTGTTTTGAGAATAATGATGGCAATAAATGTACAAATGTATGTATGTATTATGATAAAAGTTGTATGAGCCTCTGATAAAATGACTTTTAAAAAAGAACTCTGTATGAGCTGGTGCTGAAACATTGGGCGAGGAATAAAATATTTTTAGCATAATCACTTAATTCTGATTAGCCTTTAAAGAGGTTGAAATTCCTCCTAGTCTGAGTTTACAAAATATATAGCAGGGTTTTTTCAAATAGCTTAATTGAGAAAGAAACATCTATTACTAAAGCTTAGATAAGCTTTGAAAATATTTTATATATGAGGATGTTTTGAAAAGGTCATGGAAAAATAGAATGAGACCATAAGAAAATTTTCCACAGATATTTTGAAGGACAAACGTATGACCTGGAAAAAGAGATTTAGTCTTCATAACTTGAAACTAATCTTCCCTCTCTACCTGTTGGCACTAACAAAATGCGTACAAGTGTTTTGACAGAATGTCAGCGTAAAACATAAGTATTCATCTTTAGGATGAAGATAGGGACTACTCTATGAGTGGGATTAGAAATCTGAGGTGGTGAGGAAAGACTGCACTCATTTGGTACTCATTCCGTGGCAGAATTCTTCTTGAGTTGGGAAGTGCTGGTATTTTGAAGTTCAACGGGTGCACACCTGTAAATAGACAGCATTTACCTTTGATGTTGGCAGTGCTCTCAGGGCTTAATTCTTTTTATTAAATTGTATGAGAACTCGTGGAGACCCTGGGTGATGCAAATGGTGAAGGTTAACTCTAAAATTGGAGGTTCAAGTCCACAGGGCAGGTGTTCTGAAGGATCAGCCCCTGAAAACATTATGAAACAGAGTTCTACTCTGACAAGTAAAAATGATTTTTGGTATGAGCCAAGAAATTTCTCAGCCTTCCAGCAGTTGAGATATAAGGATGAAAATGGAGGGCCCCTTGACAATTCTGGAGGGTAAGTAAAAAATGGTTACAAAATTACATAAACTCCTGTTAAACAGAATATCAAAGTGTGAAGCTTTGATTTCTTGATATATCCTTCATCTATACAACATCTATACAATATATACCTATATGTATTCATCTTTCCATCTCTCTAACTATTCCCGAAACACCAATATTAGCTTCCTGAAAAGACTTCATTCGTGTTCATTTCCAGGATGCTTTGAGTTTTTTGAAATAGCAGAAATCTGAACGGGCAAGATTCTGGTAGGACAGCTCTCGCTACTCTCAAAGAATATGCAGGTGCCTTGTTAAGGCACACTTCTTGGTACAACTCTCTGAATCTTAGCACTCAGTTTGAGTCAGAATCAACTTTGCACCATTAACTTTCAAAGTGATTTTTGTGTTGTCTTGCTTTGTTTTAACAACTCTTTTTAGTTTTTATGTTTTTTTTAAAAGACTCATGAGTCTTTAGGTGGGCCAAGTAAGTGCTGAATTATTAACGGAAAGGTTTGTGGTTACAATCTATTCAGTGGCATCTCAAAAGGAAGCCCCTGCTATTTATCCCCTTAAGGTCATAGGCACTGGAAGTCCCACAGGTCACAGTTCTATTTGATGCACATGGGATGGCTATGACTCAGAATCCTCTCAAAGGCACCTAGTTTATTTTCTATGTTCCCTTTTCTATTTTATCATTATCAAATCATTTATTAATATTATTTACCTTTAAAATCATAAAATTAGTATGTTTCTTTTCTTTTTAATTAGTACATTTCTTATTGACTCATCAGAATTCTTTATTGTAAGGATGTTTTATGTTTCTTGAAAATAGGTCTTTTTCAGTAAGAAATATTTTTATTAGTACCCTGATGGAAAACTGTCTTAGAGCTTATTGTTTATCTTTTCATCTTATTGCAGCATTTTAATTTGTTAAATTTAAAAAGTTTTATGTATCAATATTTATTGGTTTACCTTTATGATGTTTTGCCTTAAAAATTTAAGCATTCATTTGTGCACTGTATTTTAAATTATTTAAGGAAACAATTTACATTCCAAGTTGTTGGATGCTTAGAAACTTCTTTTACTAATGTTTTACTTTTCATAAAATATTTTTCCTTATGAACTTATTCAGTATGACTTGTGTTTTGGTTGGTTATTTGAAGTTCTCTTTGTGGTCTATTCATGATTAATTTGTCAGTGTTTGGCTTATAGAAATTGCTTTCTGTTTGGGGGTTGCAAAGTTCAGTGTAAATCAATGTAATTTTATTAGATACTTCCATTCTTCTATGCCCTTATTGATTCTTTATTGAATTGATTCGTCATAGATTGATAGCAGTGTGTTAAAATAGCACATGATTTTGTAACTGTCATTTCTATTTTTGTTTCTAACAAATTTTACTTTATTTATTTTAATGTAATGCTATTTAGTGAAAAAGATCCAGGCCTTTGTCTCTCATTCATCCATTCAACATATATCAAGCACTGGAGATCAATAGATCAGGATTGGTCATTCTTTTCAAAGATTTTTGCAGAGTAACCAGTAAAGCAGTCAGAGAGACAATGGCAACACAGTGAGAGTTATAATAGGAACACAAGAAGGAGAAATCCTCTGGGGGGGAGAGAGGTGAGGGAGGAGAGCCTAATGTCGCTGCAGTAGAAACATTGTTTTCTTAGAAATTGCATCATTTTGTCAAGCAAAGTGATGTTTATGTCCGAGTTAATGATTTTCACCTTGAATTTCGGTTCATTTTTTTAATGTTGTGTGTTTTCCTGGTGCATCTTTGCCTTATAGAGTACTGCACATCTTTTTATTTCATAGTTGTGTGTTTGGGGTTAGAGAGTTGGGTAGAATGGGAATTCTCTGGGAGCAAAGAGACCAAACAGGAGACTGCTGAAGTATTTCAGAGTAAGAAACTGATGGAGTAGAAGTTAAGATACTTTTTTTTTTTTTAAAAGTTTAATTTCTAAAGTTACTAGTGCATAGAATCTTCAGGAATTTATGATTGAGTCTAATACCAGTTTCCTCTCCTGGGGTGTCAGTGTGGGATAAGCATTGGATGACTAATTGCTAGGTTGTTGGTTAAAGCCCATCAGCTAATCCATAGGAGAAAAAGCAGGCTGCCTGAGCCCATCAAGACCGACGGTCTCAGAAACTCCAAGAGCAGTTCAACTCTGTCTTGTAGGACTGCTATGACTTAGATTCGACTTGAGGATAGTGATTTTACTTTTTGTCTTCCGTATATGTCGGTTGTTGTTAGTGTCACTGAGTCAGTTGTGCCCCTATGCACAGCCCCTATGAAGCACACCTGTGTCATCTTCACCATTGTTCTTATATGTGAACTTCTTCTTGGACTCCTTATGTCACTTCATCTCATTGAGGACCTTCCTCACTGGGAACCGGTCTCTTTTAGCAACATGTTCAAAGTAGGTGAGACAAAGTCTCACCATCTTTGCCTCTGAGGAGCATTCTGGCTGTCCTTCTTCCAGGATTAATTCATTTGTCTTTTTGGGATAATAAACAGCATGACTTTTTTTTTTTTAAACTAAGCAAGGCTTTTGTCTTAGAAAAGTCTACAAGGAATTTTTCACCACTGAACTTCAACCCAAGACCCATTCTATTCATTTTCACCAATTCAGTTAAGTATAACATACCTAAAGACGGCTTCGAAGAATCAAAAATTCACTTCCTTTTCAGAAACCAAGCGAGTAAGCCACCTGGCCATCTATGACCTTTTTTTAGCTACCAAAAGGAGAGGGAAAGTCCAATTCCACCCTATCACCACAAGGCCAAGGTCAGACAAGTCTCCAGTGTCCATGTCATGATTTTCTTCTTGAGCAACCCACTCAACTGGGACCATAAGGTGCCAGGTGAGGTTATCTGGAGAATTAAATCTAGCAAGACTCCTATCTACAGGAAAAGACTCGTATCAAAAGAAAACACCCCAGCCTGGTCCAACTCAAGCCTGGCAGTCCTATAAAAGCCAGATCCTTCTTCAGACTCACCTGTAGGCTGGTGATGCAGAAAGTTGAAACAGGAAGTAGTCAAGGTCACAGACAAATGTGTGCTGAGTAAAGTGGATCCCAGGTCAGTGACAACATGGCAGGGTGCTGACAGCTCACAGGAGCAGCGTACCCATATTGGGTCCCCCATGGAGGCAGAAAGTTCCAGCAGGCAGGAAGACAGAGGGACTGACACAGAGAGGGAAGCTCCCACGCTCTTCTTCTAAGAAGGCCGTCTCTGAAAGGTTGCAACGTCAGACTGTGACCTGATTGAAAGTTGCTTTACTTATTCTAAGAGTAATTTTCAGAGTCTCTTCTGACATGCACTTTGATTTTTTCCCCCATTATTACTGACTTTTTGCTTTCTTCCACAGCACAGCAGGTCTTCTGTTATTAGTGTTCACTGCCTCCAATCTGCTCTGGAGATGTTCCGTGAATTCAAGTGGAAAAGACTCAAGACTGTGTTTTGGCTCTTGTTTTCTTGTTTGCTATTCTTTAACTTCAACCTGATGGTCTATTTCATCATAAGCCCCTGGCCTGGTTTTAGATGATGCACGCGAGCTTCTCAATCATTTTTCCCCCCACAGATGTAGTCAATTTGATTTCTGTGTATTCCATCTGGAGAAGTACCCATGTCTTTTTGGGTTGTTGTAAAAGGTATCTGTTGTCAACAAGTAGTTGTTCTTGCAAATTCTATCAAGAGATCTCCAGCTTCATGTCTATCACCAATACATATTTTCCAACTATGGCATCTTCCTTTTTGTTTCCAACTTCTGCATTCCAATTGTCAATAGTTATCCGTTTTGATTTCCTGTTTGATCAATTTCACACTGAAGATATTGTTGAATTATTTGATTTCTTCATCACTATCTTTGGTGATTGGTGCATAAATTTGAATAATAGCTGTTTTGATTGCACTTCCATGAATGCAGATAGTTGTAATATAATTACAGAAAGCATTGTACTTCGAGATTGATTTTGACAATGAGTACAGTGTCATTCCTCTTGATTGTGTCATTCTCAATGTAGTAAAACATGATTTCTGGTTCAAAATGGCCAATGTCACTCTATTTCAGTTCATGAATGCCTAGGATATTGATCTTTAGAAGTTTCATTTCACATCAGACAACTTGAAAATTTCCTTGCTTCTTATGTTGTATATTCCAAATTCTGATTACTAGTTGGTTTTTGCAGCTGTTTCTTCTCATCTTGAGTTATGTCCCATTAGCAAATGAAAATACTGCAGGTTTCACTCCTACGGAATTTACTCTGTTCACATCATAAGGGTCGACTCTACTTTGAGAAAGGAGCTTCTCTTCAGTCCCATTTGGAGTGTTTTCCAATTTGAGTGGCCCTTAACTTGCTTCCATTCATTGGACCTGACAGAGTAACTGACAGAGTTTCTATGCTATGCATAAGATTTTCATCGTCTACTTTCTCTGACATGGTCAGAGATTCCTTTTTCATAGTCTGATCTTAGTCTGGAAGGTCCCGTAAAGCCTGTTTACATAGAATGACCCTGCTGTCACTTGAAATACCTGTGACATAATTTCTAACATTATAGCAAAGCACAAGCCTACAGTACAGCAAACTGACAGATGTGGCTATATATATGTGTGTGTGTGTGTATGTGTGTGTGTATATATATATGCATATTTGGACTAATGGGAATCAGAGAGAGCTTTTACGTTATTTCAAATTATGTATATAAACATATTATAAATGACTGCAAATAGTTTATTTTGATGTCTACTCAGCTATTTTGAACATCTTTATCTTGTTTTTTAGTATATCTCTATAAAAGGTTTATGAGAGAAAATTCATTGAGTTGTATATTGTGATTATTCTCTGAGCTTAGAAACCTGATGCTGGTGGCATTCATTGACATGATAAGCTTTGGTGGGGAAATGATTCTGGAAATTTGGAGAGATTGAATTTGAGGTAGCTGCAAGGTGCGTAGTGAAATTTTCCAGCTGGAGCGGCTGCCAGTTTGCTAACAGACATTGAAACGGAACTTTGGGCATGTGGAAAGTAGAACAGGATCATCTAGGTGTATAACAAGAAGGGGAAAAGTTGAGCAATTAGAAACCAATATTGGTATGTGCTACAGCTATGTTCAGATATCTATTATTGTAGTTTTATTTCAGCCTCAGAAGACAAAGCAAAAGATTATAATGCTATGTGCAAATTTTTCTAACTTAGAGTTTGAAAAACAAAACATGTTCAGCCTATCTTAAACTGAGAGAACTGATGAAAAACTTTCAAGTCTCAAGTTTCAATGTTGAAAAATTCTAGGTACAAAATATTGAATGAGACAGGAAGCATGAAAAGAAGATGGAAAAACTCATGAAGTCACTGTTCCCAAAAGAAATAGTTGACATTCAATCATCTCAGGAGGTAACATATAGGGCAACAGATGAGAAGGTGGCGTATAGACTGTTGGAAGAAGTTCAAGCTGCACTGAAGGCCTTGTCAAAAGCAAAGCTCTGGAAATGGAAGAAATGGCAATTGAAATGTTTCAATAGACCGGTGAAACACAGGAAGCATTCACTTGTTTATGCCAAGATGACTGTAATAGAGCCATACTTGAACCCTTCCAAAGAAAGGTGACCAACAGAATGTTCAACAGAATGTTCAAATTATAGAACAACATCATTGATATCACTTGCAAGTAAAACTTTGTTGAAGATTATTCAACATCAGCAGCAAGATGGGGATTCTGTCAGAAATTTAGACCAAATCAGAAGACATTGAACAAAGGATATTATTTCTTATCTAAGGTGGATCTTGGCTGAAAGCAGAGAACACTAGAAAGATGTTTACTCATTTGTTTATTGACTGTGCAAAAGCATTCAATTGTGTGGAAATCAACAGACTATTGATAGCCTTGAGAAGAATGATAACTTTAGGACATTTTTTCCTATGAATATATTTCTTTTAATATGCCACACTCTGATTTTTTATTTTCCAAATATTTTTCTCTTTTATTTTGATTTATTTATTTATTTTAGGCATCATTGCCCTCTGGTGGAGTATGAGGCCCATCATTGCTCCTGAAGAGTTGTTGCTGGATTTGAACCACCAACCCAGTGGGGCCGCAGTCCCTCACTCACCCACGGGGGCTCAGACCAATTTTTCTCTTTTCGAACACATCTTAGAGTTCATTCAGAACCTGTACATGGATCCATTGGAAGTGGTTAAAATAGAACAAGAGACTACCATGTCATTTAAAATCAGGAAAGTTATGTCAGTCAACACTGATCGCAAACTATTACCACGCTTATTTCATCTGTATGCTGAAAAAATAATCAGAGAAACTAGTCTATGTGGAGAATGGGACTTCAGGATCGAATGAGCAACCTGTACATGGATCAAATGGCAGTTGAGAACAAGAGAATACCATGTGATTTAAAATCAGGGAAGGTATGTCAATATGATATAACTCTGCTGGCTAAAACTGGGGAGGATTTGAAGTAATTAATGATAAAGATCAAAGAATGCAGCTGTTAGTATGGATTACAATTCGGAATCTTTACAACTTGACCAAGAGGTAACATCATGAGACATGTAGAAAATGTTGCTGTTGTCAAAAATTTCATCTTGTTTGGATCTACAATCAATGTTATTGACAGCCATAGTCAAGATATCAGATAATACATTCCATCAGATCAATTTGCTGCACAAAATCTCTTCAAAGTGTTGCAAAGCAAAGATGCTATTTTGAAGACTAGGATGCGCCTGACCCAAGCCATGGTATTTTCAATTGCTTCATATGCAAGTGAAGCATGGACATTAAATAAGAAAGACTAAAGAATCAGCCATGTATTTGCATTGTAGTGCTGGTAAACAACATCAAACACACCTTGATCTACCTAGAAAACAAATGGATCTGTCTTGGATGAAGTACAGCTGGAATAATCCTCAGAAGCAAGGATGGTGGTGTTTGTCTCAAGTATTTTGTACATGTTGCCAGAGAGACTAGTTATTGGGAAAAGATATCATTCTTGGTCAAGTTGATGGTCAAATCCATCGACAAGGTGGCTTGCCACAGGGGCTGCAACAAGGGACTCAAACATGACAACCATTGGGATAATGGCACTGGACCAGGTCGGGCTTGTTCTGTTGTATTTAAAGTTTCTATGATTTACAGTAGATTCCACAGGACTTAACAGCATCATTGTAGCTTATTTAACGTTTCCTTCCTGAGATATTTGCCTTTTGGCTATTCATGGATATTTTATGTAATAAAATAGGGAATAGAAAACTATTCAGCTTACGCTCAATACTGGAGGTTTTGTTATTGGGCTGAGGAAAATGGAATTCATCACCTCATCGGCAGGCCTCATAGGAAAGTAGAAACCAAAATACAAAAGGAGCAATTAAGCATTGTACCTGGTTCCTGGACGGTTTTACAGATGCAAGTGGCAGTCACTTGTATATTATCGTGTATATTATCGTATATTATCACTGTCACTTGTATATTATCGTG
>PVJH01015651.1:0-52741 GCA_004026705.1 Nesogale talazaci | reverse complement strand
GGTCCCGCACGTATGCTAATGGGGCATACAGGAGCAAAGCAGGGACCACCTAAAACAACCAATCACAAAGCTACAATATAGTCTAATGGACTAGAAGTTACAACATGTAAGCACTATAAAACAATACAAAGGTATAATAACTAAAATGTAACACAAAAATGCCAGGAACGGATACAGAAAAAGGCTGGGTGTGTCCCAGTAAGAGATAGGTGTCCTTTGTGCGTCTGGTGGTCTTTAACAAAGCCCTGGGGCGGTAGGGACTGTTAGCAGAGCAAACAATGGCCTCTGAATCCGGCTCTCCACAATTGTTGATGATTTAGTACATACAAAATCTTGGTGACTTTTTCTTCATTTTAATAAGGTTTATTAATTTGCTTTGAGGCTACACTGTAATTTATTAATTTCCTTCCAATGTTAAAACAGTATGCTTTATTTTGTGATCTACTTGACTTTCTCTTTATTTTATATTTCTGTAGCTACACTCATTCTTCTACTTACAGTACTTTAAAAATTGTACGTGTTACAAATTGATAACTATGGTTTCCTCTTTTCAGTCTTATAGGTTTGGATTACTTTATATGCTTCTTTTTTTTTAGCTGATATCTGGATGATGTTGCTATGCGGGTTAATTTCAGGTTGTTGTCTACTGTTGTGAGTTCTCTAGCTAGAGCATTCCTTTGTATTTTTTTTTTTTTTTGGTTTTTTTGGGGGGCATCTATGCCCTCTGGTGGTGGGAGTAGGAGGTCCAGCTGGAATTGAACCTCCATCCCAGTGGGCCACAGTCCCGCGCACAACCACTACGTCACCAGGGCTCGGCCCTGGCCTTTGTATTTCTTGTAAGTATGGCCTTGTTTTAACAAATGCCTTTAACTTGTGTTTATCTAGAAATGTCCTAATTTCACCCTCATATTAAAGGGATAATTTTGTTGAGCATATGATTGTTTCTTTGGCAATTTTTGCCCCTCTACCTGAGCTTTATATATGTCATCTCATTGTCTTTTTGCCTCCATGCTTTCTGCTGAGAAATCAGAGATAAGTTTAATTGGCTCACCTTTTCAGGTAACTTTTTGTTTTTCTTAGAACGGCTTGTTTTTCCTTATCTTTGGTGTTGGATGTCTTATTATAATATGTTGTGATGATTTTCTTTTCTGTTTTTTCTTGCTTGGGGTTTATTCAGATTATTCAAGCATAGCTTATCATTTTTCTTAATGGTTGTGATGGTAAGTTTTTTTTTGCCAACCTGGTCAATAGGAACATGTAGAATTCATCAGGTTACAGTTTGATTGGAGGGAAAAGAGATAAAAGACTGGACAAGACCTGCCTCTCATTCTCTTATTCTCTGGTGATTGGATCACCATGAGGCTGCTTTAGTTAGTTCTCTGTCTCAACTTGTGAACTACACTATTTATGGGACAGCCAATCCATGGATTGTGCTGCTAGAGCTTGAGGTTCCTACAAGACCTGCTTCAGCACACTGCTCGTGGGTACATGGCTTGAGCTTGAGGCTGGTGGATCCTGTCAACATGCATTGCTTGAGTTCGATATCCCATCAGGACCTGCTTCACTAAGCTCTTGAGCTGTTGACTGTTGATGAACTGCCTTACTTTTTGCTGCCTGTGAGCCGGCTCTGCCTGCACTGCCTGAGAGAAGACTCAGCTGTCTACTTCTTTGACATTGGACCTGATAGTCCTCCTGAGTTGAAGAACTTCCTATATATTAATTGTCCCACAGAAGTGAGTTGACGTGAACCCTCTGTACTGTGATGTGGACTAATTAGCTATGTGTGTGTAGATATGTGTGTGTGTGTGTGTGTGTGTGTGTATAGTTTCTTTCGAGAACCCTGCCTAGTACAATGAATTTTTGTTGTTTCTTCTGTTTCTGGCATCCCAAAGACATACAAAATATTCTTCTTGATGTGTTCATATAATTCTTAAGCTTTTTCCCCCAGATATTTTGTTTTTTTTTTTTAACAGTTCTTGTAGCAGATAAATATTGAGAGGTTTTTCTTCAAGCTTACAAATTTGGCCTTCCATTGACTCAATTCTACTCCTTTGTTCTTTCAATATATTATCTATTTCAGTATTATTGTCTTTAACTGTTTCATATAGTCTCTAATTAGTGTTAGGATTCAGTTGGCTTGCACAGAACTGAAACCTAGTTTTTTGTTGAGCTTGGCAAACTGGTTGTTAAAATGGCACTTGGAATCAGGGTTCTCTCTAAGGTGTGGGCTGAGCACTTGCCCAATGTAGAAGTCACAAATTTAAATTTCTTGCTCTTGTTAACATTTATCTGTGCAACAGAGTATTCTAAGCTCCTGAAGTAATGTTTCTTCCATGCATAGGTGTAGCAATTATACAGAACTATGCTTATAATATTTATTCATTTCATATGACTCATTTTACTTTTGATGAAATATATATTTCTAGTCCCTTGTGTTTGTGACGTCAGTAAACAAACATATAACATAAGGGGAAAAGTGCCAATCAACTAGAGGGTGACATGCTGTCATTTGTTTTAGCTTTTGTCGTCCCCTAATTTCCCATGAGGTAGTTTGAGTGAATTACGCAAGTCTTGAATGTATTCAAAAAGCTAGAAATATTATCAGAACAATTACTGTAAGCCCAGGAGAAGCAGAAAGGGAATTTTCAAAGGGAAACATAATATGTTGAGAGAAGAGAGTCATCTATTTCTAATAGATCAAACACAACAACTATTGTCTAATTGGCCTACCTCTAAAGGAATGGGATCATACTTCTACAGTGAAAATATGGTTAAGGAGAAATCACCCTGCCCATAAAGCATGGATCAATGCAAAGAATACTGTAAATGAAGACGCCAATCAAGAAGCAATATGGAAATATATTAAATAAGCCTTATTTTTGTCAGATATTAGTGAATATTACTACATTGGTATTTAAAACTGTTGTAATATAGTCTAGTTTTATGTACACTTATTGTTTATTGAATTATTAACAATGAAGTAGTGAACTACATTTTGGCATATCATTTTTTATTATTTAAAACAGTTATTAAGGAATATTATTTTAATCCTACCTCAATCTCATGTTTTTATTGTAGGGTTGTGTAGAGTATTGATATCATGCACTCCATATTGATATCATAATCCTCCATCACTTACAATTATATTATGGTACTGTAGTAATTGGAGGCTTTTATGTCAACTTGAATTTATATGAAAGCTGACAGGTGAATTTGATTGGCAGGTGGAGTCCAACTTTTTAATCAGGTCATAGCCTGATGAATCCTCCTTGGGACTGTGGCCTTTTATAAAGGAGAAAGCAGGAATATTTTTTATCTCTTTCTCCCCACCCTTCTCCCTCCTCACTGAGACTTCATTGGGACACTGTGTTTCCCTCCTAGAGTGACCTGCATGGGGATTTGTTGTCAGGATTCTGATCTTGTCCCACCAACCTTGCATCCACCTGACTCCATACCCACTGGCCTGTGATTTTCCTGCCTCCTTCTTCACCTTTCCGCATCACCAGCCTGTAGCTATGTGGGTTTGAAGAGGATTCTCGCTAGCACCAGAACTCTAGACTTGAGTTGGCCTGGACTGGGTGTCTTTTTGATGTAAAACTGATTCATGATATCATTCTTTCATCTCCATAGATGAGTGTCACAGTCTTATTTCCCTAGAAAGCCCAGTCATCCACAGGTATATACCTGTTTTAGGTAGCCTTGACTGAGATAAAGATCCTAAAATGGAGATTTGTTAGAATTGACCAATATCCATTGGGAACGATTGACTTAAGAATGGCCAAAGGGAAGGGCTGAGATGTGATGAAGTTGCAGCAAAACCTTCAGTCAATCTCAAAGAAAACTCTAAAACAGATTATGTCCTTTCAAGCATTATCACCTTTGAGGGAAAGGTTAAGCCTTTATACATTTTCATCTGGATTAGCCATAGGATTTTTTTTTTTTTGCTATTTAAGTATAATGCTTGATCTTGAGGAAAGTGATTTTCTGCAGGTGAGCACATTTCCTGAAGAGAAATTCCTGAGAAAGATAATATTTAAGAGCAACCGCCACCAAACTTAGTGCCATTAAGTCAATTATGACACATAGAAGGCACTATAGGAAAGAGTAGAATTCCCTTTTTGGATTTATAACACTGTAACTTTTTATGGGAGTAGAAAATCTTATCTTTCTCCCTCACAGCTGGGGTGGTTTTGAACAGCTTACCTTGAGGCTATCAATTCAATGCATAACTACCATGCCACCAAAGCTCCTTTAGAATAGATCCTTTATTGTATAATTTCCATCTCTTCCCAAGGTTCAACTAGTTTAGATCACAAAGGATATTATGAAATATATAATTGTAACAATGCCATTTTTCTTAGAGAAACAATGCTCTTTCTTAAAACAAATACTCTCCTGGAGGTACCATGACTGTAGTAAATGTGTCCTGAGTAAAATTGTGTTCAGATCATTCTTTGTGTCTGGAAAGCAGATGTGAATGGGAAGGGGACAGGTGAAAATGTTAGTACTTCCTCGGGCTATGGCATGTGCTGGGAAATGTATTATTTCTTACCCTTTTTCCATTTCAGGGTTCTTTCATTGTTAGGGCAACTCCTGAGAAGGGAAGACTTAGATGCTCTGGGCTTATTTCGGTGGATGTCCTTCTGCAAACAAGTAATATGTCATTTGAAAAAGATGAATTTATACATATTCCAAATAGTGAGTAATGCAAAACGTCTTTTATCTCTGTAATTTAGACATTTATGAGTAGATATCTTGGAAAGTTTCAATCTCCTTTGTGCATGCACAAAGATACCTTATACAAAAATAATGATTTATGCCATTAGTAATCTCTCAATCTTTCTTGCTTTGGACCAGGAGAGTGGTTCCCAGTCCTGATTCAGGAGTATGGATACAATTTGTTATCAAAACGATTAATAAAACTTTTTAAGATTCAGTATCTTTCTGAGATTCTGAAGCTGCTCCCTTCTATCTCTGCATTGAGGTGCATTACATTAGAAGATAAAGATTGGGTTATGTTCTTTACATTGGCAGTTGAAATAAGTTCCCATATGTACAATGTACCAAATCAACCTTTCTTAACCTGGGATGCTTAGATGGGCTACTTTGCACAGACTGTTAAAATTTGAATGTATGTGCTTGCATTAAGACTCTTGCCATCTGTGTCATCTGAATGTGTTTTCATGCTGGCAATAGCATTGGAATTGACTTCTTGGCAATGATTTTTTTTTTTTTTAGTAATGTAAGCTGAAAACTTTATTCTACATCATGTGTTTAATCATGTCATCATTAGTTTTCATACACAGGCAGAGGAGCCTGATGCCTGTTTTAATCTCTTTTCATATGCGAATCAATCTGAATTCCAAACACAGTTCCAAACATAGACAATCTTGGAAGACATCTTATCCATGGTTGTGGTTACTTATACAGCTGGGCCACCTCTTGTCTGTCAGTTTGCCCTCCTGTGGTGGCTTGTGTGTTGCTAGGATGTTAGAAGTGATGTTACTGGTATTTGCAATTGACAGCAGAGTCACCCAAAGTTAAAAACTTTCAGCGAACTTCCAGACTAAAATTAGGATATGAAGAATGTATAGGCTTCTGAGGAATTAGCCACTGAAAATCTTTTTTTTTTGGAGGGGGGAGGGCATCACTGCTCTCCGGTGGTGGGAGTAGAAGGCCCAGCCCCACTGCTGGAATTGAACCTCCGTCCCAGTGGGCCACAGTCCCGTGCACAACCACTACGCCACCGGGGCTCAGCCCTGAAAATCTTATGTATTAGAGTAGACCACTGTTTGATACCAAAAACCTCATGAATAGTGACAGAACATTGTCGGATATAGTGCCAGAAGATTATGAGTTCCCCAGGTTGGAGAACACTGAAAATATGACAAAGAAGTTCTTCCTTACAATGTAAAGTCCATAAAGAAGTGGCTGGGGTAAAGTCTTTGGGATTTTTATTTGCTGCTGGGGTATGACATAAGAAATGTCTACAAACATCTATTAATAATTGGAAGTTGGGGGCTGAGCCCTGGTGGCGCAGTGGTTGTGCACAGGACTGCGGCCCACTGGGATGGAGGTTCAATCCCAGCCGTGGGGCTGGGCCTCCTACTCCCACCACCGGAGAGCAGTGATGCCCCCTCCCCCCAAAAAAAATTGGAAGTTGGGATGTATGAAGTATGAATCTAGGAAGATTGACATTTATGAAAAATGAAATGGAACACAAAAAGATTGATATCCTAGGCATTAGTGAGTTGAAATAGATTAGTATTGGCCATTGTGAATAGGGAGGGCGTAGGGTTTATTATGCCAGGAATGATGAAGTCAATAGAAATGGTGTTGCCTTCTTCTTCAATGGGCATTTCAAGGTTCATCTTCAAGTACAATGAGGTTTATAGTAGGATAATAGCTATCTTTATACAAGGAAATCTCGTTATTCAGATTTATGCACCAACCACTGATGTTCTGCTCTGCCATCAAGTTTATGCTAGTGATGCAGAAATTGTAGAATCAATATTTTTTGTATGAAACTGCTCATTCAACCAAGATGCATGGATAATTACTGGTCACTGAATGTAGAAGCTGGAAATAAATATGAATAAACAATAGTTTGAAAAGATGGCCTTGGAGATAGAAATGAATGATAAATGAACGTGAATGATGACATGATAAAACTTACAAGACTGAGTAGGGAATGAGCTGATACCAAGGACTCAAGCAGAAAGAAAATGTTTTGAAAGTAATGGTGGCAACATATGTACAAGTGTGCTTGACACAATGGATGAATATATGAATCATGATAGGAAGTGTAAGAGTCCCAAATCAATTGTCATAGAATTAAAATGGACTACAGCTGAGGTTTGAAACCATGAGCAGCAACCTGGGAGAAAGACAGAGTTTCCGACTCTTGTAAATGGCTCCAGTCTTGGAAACTCACAGGGGCCATTCCAGCCTGTCCTATAAAGGTGCTATGAGTCAGTCTGGACTCAATGTCAGTGAGTAGGAAATGATGATTGAGAAGCTCAGTATCAGCAGCTACAACTGGTCCCATGATCAACTGGAAACAGCTCATTCATTGTTCATATGAGGAGCTAACTCCCATAAAACTGGATTTTTCCCGAACCTATGTATTTCCTTTATTTTTTTTACAAAATAACCTTAGTGCCTTTAAGGTACTTTCCATTACACTTAATGCATTTGACAAATCTGCAATTCTATTCTTGGAAACAGTTTTCAAATCTATCTGTTTGACTGATAACTGTCAGCACTTCCCTTATTTTTTCCTTCATCTCTTCTACATATTCAGATCACTGGCCTTTCAGGTCCCTCTTAATTTGTGGAAACAAAAAGAAGTTGCAGGGCGCAATATCAGGTGAATAAACTGTGTGGGGCAAGAAAGGCATGCTGTTTTTTTTTTTTTTTTGCCAAAACTGGCTCATGGCTGCAATGCACAATGCACAATTTGCATTGGCAAAACCAGTCCTCTGTCACTCACAAATCAAGCTTTGTTTGTTTGTTACATACTATTAGGCTGTCTTTTCAGAACATTTAAATAAAAAGCTGGATTGACAGTCTGACCTGGTGGAATGAACTTCAAATCCTAAGGGTCAATATTTTTGTTCATTTGGAAAGTTGATGGACATCCAGAAGAAGGTTTGTCATCAATGGACATTTCACATCAATGAGAAAATCATTCATACATGTGAATTTTTCCCATAGCGCTCACCTTGTAAACTGTTGTGTGCTCAACATCACAACAGCTTTTGTGGCATTTTCCCCAAGCAGGAAACAAAATTTCACAGCAGCATGCTATTCTCTTAAATTGACCATCACTCACAAGAAATAAAATTCCAGTGAAATGGCTTTTATGAAAAGGTTCACTGTGACCAGAGAGAACCTCCCCAGGTAATGCCACAATGTGCACTAACTCAGAGCAAGTTGCTTGATACTGGCCCCGTGGGAAAAAGGCATACTATGAAAGCTACACTTTGCTCAGTGCAATTCTGTATTTTTTTTTGGTTCCCCTTATATGGAAGTTCAGGTTGAATGTGAAGAAAATTAGAAGAAGCCTATAAGAACCAAAATACAACCTTGAGTATTTCCCACTTGAATTTTGAAATCGTCTCAAGAGCAATTTGATTCATTGAACACTAAAGACAGAGGCTCCAATGACATGTAGGATGACATCAAGAATATCATATATGAAATAAGCAAATGATCACTTCTTTTCCCTCTTTTGTTCTATGCTCTCCCTTACCCCCTCCCACCCTCTGGCTTTTTTGGGGGTTGAAAAAACAACAACAACAAGCACAACTTGTTCAATGTCATTGAAAAAGTCATATAGAAATTGTTAAATGAGAATCTAATCTGCTGTGAAAAACTTTCATGAAAGCACAACAAATTGTTTTTTTTTTGTTTTGTGCATCACTTCCCTCTGGTGGTGTGAGGAGGAGGCCCAGCCTTGCTCCTGGAGAGCTGCTGCTGGATTTGAACCTCTAACCCAGTGGACCGTAGTACTGCGCACAACCACTACACCACTGGGACTCAGGCCCCAACAAATTGTTTTTTTTTTTTTTTTTTTGCATCACTGCTCTCCGGTGGTGGGAGTAGGAGGCCCAGCCCCACTGCTGGAATTGAACCTCCGTCCCAGTGGGCCGCAGTCCCGCGCACAACCACTACGCCACCGGGGCTCAGCCAACGAATTGTTTTTAAAAAAACAAAATAAAATGCACCTATGAGTAATAAGTTCTTTTTAAATAAATCTTTAGATGTGTTATTCTGGGTGGACTACAGCAATAAATCCAGAGACACTCATATGTGTACAAAAAAGAGCTTTATATAAAAAGTAATTGTATATTAAGAAAATAATCAAGCCTAGTCCAGATCAAATCTATAAGTCTAATATTATCCCATATATCCAATATCAGTCTCTAAATTCCTCTTCAGACTCACAGAACACATACAATGATGCCAAATGCAGGAAGATTACAGACCAGTGGGTAGAAAGTCTTGTGGATCCAGTGACGCCAGTGGAAGTATCACAGTGCTGGTGTGGGTCTCCCCATGGCTCCTCCAGCTCCAGGGCTCTCCATCAGCATAGCTACATCTGGCTTATCATCAAGAATGTCTCAAAGCAAGTGTGTGCCCCACCTCCAGGGCGGAATACAGGAGCTTCCAGAATCCTGAGGAGAAAGCCATGCCCTCACAGTGGCATCATTGGCTATGACATGATTGACAGACTAGACTCCACCTCTTTGCAAGTTGACAGGAGACTATGTAACTGCCACATTAGGAGACTGAATACCCACTTTATTCTAATGCAAAGGTAACAAGGTAAGAAGGCATTGATAGAATCTATACTATCATAAGTGGTACAGCCAACCATTCTCCAAGAGTCATACTAGAAAGACTCAGTGTAGAAAGTCAACCTAATGAACAAGGCCCTACCTAAAAACGACCTGTAGCCCTTGAAGTTAGAATTGAAACTCCCTGATCTCAGAAGAAGCAAAGGATGGACTGTGCAAATTGCAATACTTGAGCCTTTTGTGGGACCCATGGTTTAGTGTGCCTCCAAAGAAAGGGGACCCAGAACTACCATATATTTAGTACTGCCATGCTCCACTTGTATTATATGACAGTTGTGATAGGCAAGGATCTTTCCTTGTTTGAAATGTTACAGTAAAATTTCCCCACACCTGTCAACAGAGCTCAATCAATTAAGAAATCAATGTGTACAAAGCAACAACTCATGTATCATAGCTCACAGTTTGACTGTATTCCCATAAACTTCTCATATCAACAGTAGCTTAAATTTTATGACATTGGATAAATTATTGATGCTATCAATGCAATATTCTTATACAACTGAGGAGTGATTGATAATTTTTTCATTTTTATTTTAGGTGGAGATGTCTTTCTTTTTTTTGACTTTTGTTTTGGTTTGTTTGTTTTCTTTGGTTGTTCTTGTTTTGCCGTAATCTGACCACCACAGTAAACTCGAGCTGTTCCTAAGTGGAGGACAAGCAGATGGATATTGGACTCCCAAGGCTTATATTCAAGCAGCCCTCCAAGTGAGGTGCCAACTAACACCATGTTGAAGTAGCACACCAGCTCTTGTGATCCAAAGATGACAATAACGATAAGATGAGAAGAATGATATCTGAGCTTAAATTGTGCACACCCAATTTGTACAAGGATAAGGAGGACAGTGGCAACACAAAATCCACCTGCAGAATACTTAGAGTAAGCCATTAGCAGGTCCCCTCTGGCCATAGATGAGGGACTGAAACAGCTTTACTATCAGACCGAGACAATTGTAAACTGGATTATGGTTGGGTGTATCTCGGTACGATATACTTGGACACTTGACCTTCTTCTTCAACCAGAACTTGCTCTCCCTTCCATTGAGTCATTGCTGATTCATGGCGGTCCAGTTGTTTTCGAGCCCATGTCTGTTTGCAGGAATGGAAAGCCTAATCTTTCTCTCACAAACTGCTGATCATTAGGCTCTTAGCCCAGTGCACTCCACCACCATCCTATGCTTAAATATTTCCTGCTTGTTCCAGAACAGAAATTTCCTTGTAGGCTTTTAAAATAGTGTTGGTAGTCTTTTCTTTCTTACTCTCTATTTTTATCTTTATATTACTTTCATTTTTCTTTCTGCTTCATTTTTAATTGTTTTTGTTAGGTTTCCCAGTTGATGAAGCACAGAAGGAGTGGATGAATAGAAACAATAAAAGATGCATGAAAAAAAGGAGATGCAAGCAAAAAAAAGATAAACACCCACCCCGCCCACCCCCCCAAAAAAAACCAGAAAAAAAATGCAATGGTTTATAAGGAAAGGAGTGAGGGTGGGGTGGGATGAGCAGAATGGGGAGCAAACATTACATTTAGGAGGCAGAAGGGAGTATTAGGACTGATTATGATAATGTACACAATAGTATATAACTCCTTTAAAATGAAACCAACAATGGAAGCTTATGATATGTGAATTTTATATCAAGAAAACTGCTAAAGAAAAAGAAAAGAAAACACAAAATTTGCGAGTGGTTACTCTGAATGAAGTGAAAGAGCTTCTGCTTGGGGAACATTGAATTGATGTTAATAGTGGGAGAATCATTTGGAAAAGAATATCTGTAATGGTTATACAACAGAGTATAATCAATGGCACTAAATTATATGTTTAGTTGTAGAATATTTTGTTGTGTATATTTTTTGCCACAGTTAAAATAGTTAGACTAGGTGAGTGCAAGATAGAAGACAATATTGTGAAATTGATTGTGATGATTGTGCAACTCTTCTTGATATGATTGATCGAATTATTTACTTGTATGATATACATATGTAGCCCAAGTAAAACTGTAAAAAAGAAAAAAAAAAACAAAACAAGAAATTTCACAGCCAAATGGAATGAATGAGAATGACATGTGGAAAATATAAACAATGCCAATTTATGTAGAAATCGTTAACTGGGAAACTAATTAGCTGTGCAAGCATTTACTTTAAACTTACCAAAAATGTTTTTATTTATTTATTTTTTTTGTTGTTTTTGGGCATCACTGCCCTCAAGTGGTGGGAGTAGGAGGCCCAGCCTTTGCTCCGTGGAGCTGGAATCGAACCTCCATCCCAGTGGGCTGCAGTCCCGCGCACAACCACTATGCCACCGGGGCTCAGCCCCCCTTTTTAAAAAAAATTTTTTTTTTCAAAAATGATTTTAAACACACAAAAAAGACAGGAAAGAAAGAAAAGATCAGAGTGGAAACTCACTCTTAATTGTAGAGTAGCTAACGTAAGTGGAAGAAATGATGATGTAAAAAACAGAACAAAATATTTTCACAGGACAGTTCCAGAAGACAAAGCAAATTGCTATATTAAAATATGCAAGAACCTAGAGTTAAAACCCCCAAAGTGATATTATAGTGACAGAAATGAACAAAAAGTTAAACCTTGAGTTGCAATATTAAAAGACTCTATGGGCAAAATGTTAAAGAAAACTTGGAACAAGGGATACCATTGCTGATGTCAGATGGATCTTGGTTGAAAGCAGAGGATGTGAGAAGGATGTCTATTTGTGTTTACTGACTGTGCCAAGGTATTCAATTGTGTAGATTATAGAACTATGGCTAGGCTTGACAAGTATGGGAATTCAGAACACTTCATTGTACTTAGGTGGAACCTGTAAATGGATCATGCCCTTTGTGTGTGAACAGAATAAAGACAAATTGTATGATTTAAAAGAAGCAAAATAATATGTTCGGCTTGTATCCTTTTAACATATGTTGAGAAATAAATTGAGAAGCTGGATTATAGTATGACGTACAATGAAGCAGGATTGGAGGAAGGCTTATTAACAACCTATGTAGATAATACAACCTTGCTTGCTTCAAGTGAGGAGAACTCAAAACATTTGCTGATTAAGACAAAGAACTGCAGGTTTCAATATGGAGTGCAGCTTAAGGTAAATAAAAGAAACAATCCTCACAACTCGAGCAACAGGTAACATTGATAAATGTAGAAAAGATTGAAGTTCTTAAAGAACTGACTCCAATTGGCTGGATCCACATCAATGTTCATGGAAACAGTCCTCAAGAGAGCCAGTGACACATTGCATTAGGTAAATCTGCTGATAAGACCTCCTACAGTGTTGAAAAGCAAGAATGTTACTTTAAGGACTAAGGTGCACCTTATCCAAGTAATGGTATAAGCTCTTATCATAATGCATACACATATCTATAGTGTCAAACACATCTGTACATATGCTGTCATCATGTTCTTCAAAACATTTTCTTTTTTTAAAAAAAATATTAAAAAATTTTTTGTGGGCATCACTGCCTCTGGTGGTTGTGGGCACTACCCAGTGCCGTTCCTGAGAGCCACCACTGGATTTGAACCGCCAAGCCCGCGGGCTGCAGTTCCGCACTCAACCACTTATGCCACCAGGGCTCAGCACACCCCAAATTATTTTATTGGGGACTCTTACAGCTCTTATCACAATCTCTACATCGATCCATTGTGTCAAGCACATTTTTACATTTGTTGATCTCATCATTCTCAAAACATTTGCTTTCCACTTGAGCTCTTCATTTTTTACCCTCCCCTCCCTCAACAACCCTGGATAATTTGTAGATGATTACTATTCTATCGTACGCTGTCCGATGTCTCCCTTCACCTACTTTTCTGTTGTCTGTCCAGCAATGGGTGTTTTCAGTTGCCTAATATGCATGTGACACTGAATGAGAACAACTGAGGAGGAATTAAGGCATTCAAATCATGGTTAGTTCCAACTCATTGCCATCGAGTCAATGCTGACTTAGTGACTCTGTAGGACAGTGTAGCTCTGTCGCTGGGGGTTTCTGAGACTTTAACGCATTACGGGAGCAGAAAGATCCATCTTTCTCCCGAGGAGCTGCTGGTTTTGAACTGTTGACCTCGCAGTTAGTAGGTCAATGGACACCCACTACTGTGCTAGGGTTTCTGAATGATGGGATTAGTGAAGGTTGCTGAAAGTACTATAGTGCCTAAAGAACAAACATATCTATCTCGGAAGAAGTGTACCCAGAATGCTGCTTAGAAGCAAAGAGAGCAAGCTTTCCTCTCAAATACTTTGGGCATATTATCAAGAGAAACTATTCCCTGAAAAAACACATCATTATTGGTAGAGGGGTAGGAAAAAAGGAGAAAGTTCTTGACTCGATGTATTGATGCAGGCTGAGCCCCGGTGGCGTAGTGGTTGTGCGGGACTGCGGCCCACTAGGATGGAGGTTCAATCCAGCAGTGGCTCCACAGAAGCAAAGGCTGGGCCTCGTACTCCCACCGCCAGAGGGCAGTGAAGCCAAAAGAAAAAAGAAGATGTATTGATGCAGTGACTACAACAATGGGTTAGAACATAACAATTGTGAGGGTGGCATAGGACCAGGCACAGGGTTGCTGTGAGTTGGAACTGATTTGATGGCACCTAATGACTAGAACAACAACAACAACAACAACATAAAATTGGGATAAGAACAACAAGAGAATGAATAGACTTTTGTGGCTGATACATATTTTTCTTTAGCTTGGATTTTAAATTCTATAAAACCATATCGTGTGTATTTATACGTTGAGTACACCACAGAGGAATACAATACTGATTTGAATGTTGATAAATAATTAAACAGGTTATATTAACTTACTTTCACTATTAAAATAATTATCCGGAACACTGGACAGAGTGTAAATAGGGAGTGTTTACTCAGAATTCTCAGCCTGATTTTCAGCAGCATGCTCATTCTTCACTTACAGACACACAAGATCAGGTTGTTATGTGAAAATTGGCTTTATGTGGAAACAGAGATCATTACATCAGAGCACAAAAGAAGGCTCACTACTTATCTTACATGCTATGGGTTGAGGTACCCAGAATGGCGGGTCACCCAGTCAGGCGGGTGACAGGTCAAACCCAAGGACGTACATGTAATTCCAACATAAAGAAAGGGGGAGGGGAGGAAAGAGAAGGAGAAAGGTGGATTAAGGTGGCGGGGAAATGATGGCACCGGGGGAGCCTGGCACTAGTCCACCAGGGGGAGAGTAGTGGTTACATCTCCACCCAATTGGGAGTGTGAATGCAGACTCCACCACAAAGTATTTAACTTTGAGGGCAACGTAACCACATGGAGCACCACATGAACAGAGTGGGCTACAGAGTCAGCCCCAATCAGAGCCAAGCTGACCCCCTCTCTAGAAATATGTACTACAGAGCACAACATTAAACCTACAGGTTGGGGAGAGGGGCTGACCTGCCACACTCACAGGGAAACAAACCAAGAAGGGAAAGAGGGATTGAGGTTCTAGAGTGTGCCATATTGGCACACCAAGCCCTAAGCACAATGTCCTTGCACAGAGCTGCTAAAAGAGGACTGTAGAGTGGACATGATGACCTTCACAGCAGTCTAAAGCAACAAAGGGAAGTACCCACAGTGGGGCAAACCAAGAAGGGAACATAGCAGATCAGCAATGGGAGCAAAGTCAAGCCAAAAATTCCCAAAGAGCCCACAAAATAGACTTCTGGCTGGGAGGGGCAGTTCCCAGAACACCCCAGGACCAGTAGGGAGATAGTCATAAAGGTCAGCAGACAGACTGGAATTATCGATGCTTTTTTGTTTTTGTTTTCCTAATCATTATGGTTTTTCTTTATTTGTGTTTCAAAATTTTGAATTATTTTAATTTTTCAAATTTAAAAAATTATTTTAATTTAAATCTTTTTTTGCTAACACTAACCCTATGTATATATATTTTCTATATCTTTTCCCCCTCCTTTTATTGCGTTTTCTTGCTTCCTTTTTGTATTGTCTGTATTATTTTTGGTTTCCATACTTATATAAGATAGACACGAGAAGCAAGCCCAAGGAGAAAGCAATGGGATTGGAGGTTCCAGAGGGACTTAGTGGCAGGAGGAAGTGGGGGAAGGGAGTCATGAACAAACAACTCCATAGACATGGGAACAGTTAGGAAATTAAAACCAACAACAAGGAGGACAAAGAGATCCTGGGAGTGTTAAAGCAACAGGATTCTAGCTGAGAGAAATTACTAACAGGTTGAAGAAGGGTTCGTGTGATGGTGGGAAAGGAGGAAGAGAAAAGGAAACAGAAAGATCTAGGAATCAAAGTTATGGATAGAGATATAAACATAGGTGTGCACTTATATAAAGATATTAATTCATAAAAGTAGGGCTGAGCCCCGGTGGCATAGTGGTTGTGCACAGGACTGAGGCCCACTGGGTTGTAGGTTTAAATCCAGCAGCAAGGCTGGGCCCCCTAATCCCACCACCAGAGGACAGTGATGGCCCCCTCCCCCCCGCAAATGGATATATTGGCCTAGGTACATATATTTATGTAGCAATATATTGAAGAAATAGATGGACTTTGCGCCTCTACTGAAGCTCTCCCTCAATGCAAGAACACTTTGTTCTAACAAGCTTGCATTCTGTGATGCTCATCCTCCTGGTACCATTGCTGAAGACAAAATGGGTGCACAAGAAAATGTGGTGAAGAAAGCTGGTGGTGCTTGGCTATCTAAAGATAGCAGCATCTGGAATTTTAAGGGCTTGAAGTTAAACAAGTAACCATCTAGTAGAGAAGCAAACAGCCCACATGAAGGAAGCCCACCAGCCAGTGCAATTATGAGATGCTAACAGGATCAGGTAATAGGCATCAGAAGACCACAAATAGACAAACAAAAACACATATTATTGAGAATGAAGGGGGTCAGAGGAAAGACCCCAAACCCATCTGTAGACAATATGACATCCCCTCACAGAAATGTTGCAAAGAATGGATGAATCAACCAGGGTTAAGCATAGTATCATTGAAAGATACAATATTCCTCTGGTTTCTTCAGGCTTCCTCATCTCCAGCTATCATGACCCGAATCCTGCCTTTCCCTGAGGGCTAGGCTGGGACATATATACTGGTACAGATAAAAGCCCATGACACAGGGAATCCAGGTAAGATAAACCCCTCAGGAACAGAAATGGAAGTAGAGATACCAGGAGGTTAAGGGAAAGGGCAGGAGAGGAGGGAGGAAGAAACCGCAGGGGAAAGGTGACCGTGGTCAGTGTAAGATATGAACATAGTAATTTAAAATTCGTCAAGGGGTCACAGGGTGGGAGCAGGCTAAAAAAAGGACTTGAGGGCTGAGCCCCGGTGGCTTAAGTGGCTGAGTGTGGGACTGCAGCCTGCGGGCTTGGCGGTTCAAATCCAGTGGCAGCCCTCAGGAGCAGCGCTGGGTAGCTCTCATGACCACCAGAGGGCAAAGATGCCCCCCTCCCCATAAAGAACCGCCCCTCTCCAAAAAAAAAAAAAAGGACTTGATACTACAGGTTCAAATAGAATGTAAATATTTAGAATATAATGATGGCAACATAAGTACAAATATGTTTGATACAATTGATATATGGATTGTTACAAGAGCTGTAAGAGTACCCAATAAAATGATCTTTAAAGAAAGGAGGCCATCCATATAATTAAAATTTGATAGCCTTATAATTATGCCAAATTAATTATACAACCATCAAACCTTGGGGGAATTAAGACCCAGATAAATTGACTCATAACTTCATAGCATCACATAACTCATATCATCACAGTCAGCATTATTCTCATGTAATTAGTGCCAGAGATATGTTGCCAATGTGCCAAACAGTTAAATATTAGGCTTAAAAATTACTATTATAGGCTGACCCCGGTGGTGTAGTGGTTGTGCACAGGACTGCAGCCCACTGGGATGGAGGTTCAATTCCAGCTCACAGGAGCAAAGGCTGGGCTTCCTACTCCCACCAGAGGGCAGTGATGCCTAAAAAAAAATTACTATTATAAATATTGAAAAAGTGGAAGAATATGGTACTTGGTAAGTGAGGATTAGGTGTATTTTATATTCTATTCCTTTCCATGCCACTGTTCCAGGTGTGTCCTTTACTGAAGTGAGGAGGCATTGGAAGGTGGTACGGTATTCTAGTGCAGCATGTTAGCAGCCTCTTAGTCTAAATCTAGAAGAAATTATAGACATTTATAGTGACTAACAGATATGAATTGATTAGACATGGGATCCAATACTTGTGGCCTCAGAACTTTATAGGTTGCTGGTATAAGTTATACTGATATTTATCATTCTGTTAATAGAGTTATATTATAAATTATAAAGTAAAAATTTTACTAAGGGTGCAAAATACATTTTTTTTCAGAACTGTAATATGAGGCAGACTTCAAACAGCAATCATTTGAACCTATTTTCAGATTTCTTTATGAGGTCTATTATTAAAAATGTTAATCTGTAAATAATTTTTATCTTGACATTTAATGTATTTATGCTCTTTCTAAAGAGTTCCTGGTGACACAGCAGTGAAGTACTTGGATGCTAAGTCATAGATTGGCAATTCAGACTCACACAGCAGCTCTGTGGGAGAAAGATGTGGCAATTTATTTCCATAAAAAGATTTGCAGTCTTGAAAACTCTAGGCGGAAGTTGTCCTTTATACTATAGGGTCACTATGAATAGGAATTGACTCAAGGGCAAAGTTGGATAAAATATTATTATTTTTATGTTCGTCCCAATGTATTTATATTCAAGACTTGCTACCTGTTAGGAGCATTTTAATTCTTCTTAAAATCATGTGATAGTTAAGAAACCAGTTGTGATTTATTATTTTTCTTGAAACCATTAAGTCATACCTTTGAAAATTTAGAATGCCAGATGAATAAAAGAGGGAGTACTATAAGCATTCCATTTTTATTAGTGTTTTAAAAAAATTTAAAGTAGTGTATATGACAGTTTCAATTCTCCAAATCCACTTTTAGAGGAAAGTGACTCTTCCTGCCAAGGAAAGAAGAAATGATGTTTGGAGAATGGCTATTCAGCAGAGAGGAGTAGCGTGACTTTTCTTCCTTGAATGTCAGAGTACTTTGGAAGACATCCACCACAACTCAGCTTTCATACCTTGCAAACTTGTCAATGTGCCTGACTGGCAAAAGCGGAGCTATTCCTAGGGGATACGCTTGGAGAATATGAAACTTAATTATTAAGACATGGAAACTAGCTTATTCTGAACCCACAAAGCAAAAAAATAAAACAAAATAAAAACACACGGGGAAGAAACTGATTTTCCACAGCAGAGGGGACTCCAGGAAGTAGCGCCTTACTTTGAAAGTTGGTTGAATTTCCATTGCTTAGTACGATGTGAAGATGATATGGAGACGAGTCTGGAATCAATTGAAAGAAAACTTTTTGTAAATAACGGAACTTATTGGATTGATGATCCATATACCTTAGATCTCGGGAGAGAGATGGGGCTTTCTGCTTGCACCAACCGTTACCGTCTCAGAAACTCAAAGGGGGAGTCCCGTCCTGTCCTACAGAGTCACTCGGAGTGGGCATTGGCCTGATGGCAGTGAAATACCCCAAGTCTATTTTTCTACTGATGAGTTGATTCTGACCATAGACAATCTATAGATTATCTTCAGTTTGTGTTTGTTTATGGAGTGAGGCTTGATGCTCTGAATTGGAAATTCTGAAAATGGAAATCCAGGTATGTGTGCAGGCATCATGTAGGGAAGAACCTATCTCTTCCTCATTTAATGTGCTTTGGTCCCATGTTGAACATGAGTTGACTTTAGGCGGGTGGTTTTATTTTTGAGCTTTCCATGCAGTTCCATTGGTCTCCTTAGCTCTTGTACCGCTGTCAGGCCGTTTTGACTATTGGACTGCCATCGCTATGTACTATGTTTTGAGACTGGAAAGTGAAAGAGCGCTTTGCTCTTCTTGAATCCTTTTTTCTATAGAGTATATCTTGAGATTAGAAAGTGAAAAAGTTCTTACTTTATTCTTCTCAGATCCTTAAAAAAATTCTTTTGTCCTGTGCTCCTGGATACTCTATCCAGGCTCTTATTTTTAGATTTTTGCAGACAAGAAGCAAGCACTAACCACTATATTTGCCTCCGAACAACTTGGAAACAAATGTTAGACATTTTTCAAGTTTGGTTTCTTCAGCTAGAGAAGCATCTACCTAGGGAAGGAAGCCAAAACTTTGCATCTCATTTTATCTTCTTTGTGGCAGATGTCAATGCTTGCAAGGGCTGACGATGTCTAGATATGACACCCGAGCTCAAGATCTGTACCCAAGTTATTCAGGGGCATGGTGGCAGTGGTTCAGTATGAAGCTGATGAAGGCCTTCCTGTCCTAGCTACCAAGGCACTGTGATGATACCTTAGGAAAATATCGACATGCTTATAACTCAAGTGAATTAATTAATAGCTGGGCATTCTGGAATCTAGGCTGTTGTTCTTCAACCTTGACTGAACCTATCATTGCTGTTTTTTTCCAGTACTCAAGGAACTACTGTGATTCTGATACTAGAGCACAATGATCTCCACTCACTATTTCAAAATGGAGCTTAATGCTGCAATGTGCACAAAAACAGGCAAATGTGAGACATAGAAATAAGGAGGTTGGATTTTGGAGGTCAATAAGACAAGATAGACGTTAAGGGTCGTGTTTAAGTTTTGTGTCTCTAACATGTTTGTGTGTGTGTGTGTGCGTGCATGTGTATGTACAGCACAAAAGGTGGCTAATTACATAGACTAGATGAACATTTTTCCAGATAGTTAGAAACCAGCTTGGAGATATAATTCTTGGGACTAGCAAGATGACAGCTTGGAATAATTATTATTGGATAATAACATTAATGTGCCTGTTTCTTGTTCCCCGTACTAGCTATTCATTTCTTTCATATCTAATACTGTTCCAGGTGATGCAAACATATACAAAACTGTCTGCCTTTCAGAAATACGCAATCTAATGAGTATTTGTTACCAAAGATGTGTCAATTATAACAAAACTATTAAAATGGACTAAAGTACCAAGTGTTTGAAAGCAATTGGAGAAATAGATGAAACGAAAGAATCGAGGACAATTTTCTAGAGGAGATAAATCTTGACCTGAGTCTTAGTGAAAATTTTTTGTTTTTCAGGCACCATGGAGTGGAGTTTGTTCTAATTCAAATTGACCTTATGCATAACAATGAAGCACTACTGGATCCTGGGCCACCCTCACAATTCTTGCCAGGTTTGAGAAAATTATTGCAGCCAATTGTCAATTCATCTCATTCAGGGGCTTCATTTTAACAAACTGATTTTCTACTTCATCTCCTGCTCCAAGAATTGGTCCCTCCAATTGCACGAGGCCAACATCTGTGAGATATACTCACCGCCCTTGCCTCTAAGGAGCATTCTGGTTGTACTTCTTCCAAAACTTGCCTGTTGGTTCCTCTGGCAGTACTTGGTATAGTCAGTATTATTCAGGAGCACCATAATTATTATTTTGCCTTCCTTACTCAAGTTTAGCTTTCATATGTGTATGAGGTGATTGAAAACATCATGACTTAGGTAAGGAGAATCTTTGTCCTGAAAGTAGTATGTTTGCTCTAAGGAACCTTAAAGAAATATTTTGCAGTTGATTTGCCCAATGCAATAAGTCATTTGACTTTTTGATTCCTGTTTTCATGAGTTTTGGTTATGAATCTAAGGAAAATGAAATTCTTGACAACTTTTCTCCATTTATTATGAAATTTGGTCCACTTGTGAAAATATTTGTTTTCTTCATGTTGAGGTGTGATCCATACCAAAGAGTGCAGTTTTTTTTTCATCAGCATTAAGTGCTTCAAGTGGTCTTCACTTTCAGCAAAGCTGTTAACGTTGAAGGTTGTTAGTGAGTCTTCCTCTAATCTAGTCTTCCTCTAATATTGTTTTCTTCGTCACATAGTTTAGTGTCTCAGATTATTTACTCAGCATATAGATTGAATAAGTATGATGAAAGAATACAACCAAGTAGTTTAACAATGGGTCCACTGCATTAATAACCATTTTAAGTTCAAAAAGGATATAAAAGTAGCTTATTTCTTCATGCAGTTAATACTTAAATAAGAGTAACAAAAGGTAAATAAACTAGATTATGTTATATGAAAGTTCTAAAATATTAGTGAAAAATACTCAATAGTACCTGACAAAAATGGTAACATTATTTCCATATTGCTTCTTGATTGGTATCCTCACTTGCAGTTTTCTTCGATTTTACACAAACATCATCAGCTGTGCTCTTATCTTGAACTACTTTTCAACTGTAGGAGTAGTCTCACATTCCTTTAAAGGTAGGCCAATTAGACATTGTCAGTTCAGGTAGACTAGAGATACAAATTCATAGAGACTTGTATATGAATAAAAAAGAGGTTTACATACAAGAGCAATTGAGTATTGATAAAATATCCCAGCCCAGTCTAGATCAAGCCCATAAGTCCAATATTAGCCCATATGTATGATACCAATCTATAAAGCCCCCTTCAGACTCAAGAAAAATATGCAGTGATGCCAAATGCAGGAAGATCACAGGCCAGTGGGTTGGAAATCTTCTGGATTCAGTGGTGCTATAAGCATCTCAGCTCTGGCAGGGGTCTCTATGTTGCTTCCCAATCTCCAAAGTTCTGGTTGCATCAGTATAGGTCTTTGTGACTTCTACAGCTTCCAGGATGTATTGTTATGTGTATTGTCAGTAGAGCATCTCCAAGGGAGTGGGTAGAAAGAAGGGGGGGAAGGAGGAAGAGAGGGAGGGAGGGAGAGAGAGAGATAGAGATAGAGAGAGATTCTCCTGCTTCCAAGGAGGAAATCCAGGAATTCCCAGAATTCTCAGGAGAAGGCCATGCCCACACAGAAGCTTCATTGACTATGATCTGACAGACAAGATTGACAGACAAGACTTCATCCCTTCATTCTCAATCCTCTCAACTTCCAAATTGACACCAGATTATGTACCTACCACATAGACAATAGTCACTGTGTATTAGAAACAGATGTCTTCTATTTTCTGAACATATTATGTTAATCTTTGAAATCCTCTTTCTGTTTCAGCTGAACTTGCAGCAATTATTCTGATAATATTTTTAGTTCTTTGAACATTTTCAGAAATTGCCTAATTCAGTCATAATATCTTGCAGGAATTTGGAGCATAACACAAAGCTGAAACAAGTGACAGTGTGGCATAAATGCTCTGTTTACATTTACTGAAGTGACAAACACAAGGGAATAAAAATGTAGTGTATCATCAAAAGTATAATGAGTTCTATGAAATGAATAAATAAATAATAAAGCATAGTTCTAATTTTTAAAAATATCTATGGATGGAATGAATTTTACTATGGTCGCTTAGGAGATACAGTTGTGCAGATGAATATTAAAAAAGTAGAGAGCGTAAATTTGTGATTTCCACATTGAGAGAGAACCCTGATTACAAGTGCCATTTTAACAATGAGTTTGTCGAGCTCAACAAAAAATTAGGTATCACTTCTGTTGAACCTGTGTGAACAGCTGAATCCCACCCACCATTAGGTATATACATCTTCGTTCTTAAAACTATGCAACAATCCCTTATTCTATTTGAAGACTGCCTCTTGGCCTGTTTATATATTCTGCATGGGCACAACTAAGTGTTCTTAAGTTTCCTTTCTTCACATTCTTTTATTTTCTCAATAATTTTATTGGGGCTCTTACAGTTCTTACAGCATTCAATACATCCTTTGTATCAAGCACATTTGTACACATGTTGTCATCTTCATTTGGAAATATTTTCTACTTGAGCCCTTGGTAAAAGAGCCTCTTTTGCCCTCTTTTTTAATCATTCTATTGGGAGTTCATAGAACTCCCATCACGATCAACACACATGTCAATTGTATGCATACCATATTTGCACACCTGTTGCCATCATCACCCTGAAACATCCTCCCTCCACTTAGACCCCCAGTACCAGCTTCTTCTTCACATTCTTATGCATAGCTTGTTATGATCCAATCAGTTGAATGCCTTTGAAAAGCAAATAAAGCACTAGCAAATATCTTTCTGGTTTTCTCTTTCTGTCAGCAACAATGATTACCCTAGAACTTAGGTGCCTCCCCGTAGAGATTCTGATGCAACTTGGTGAAGTTGCAAATGGAGATAAACCTTAATGAATCAGCAGGAGGTAGCATGGTCAAAAAGGGTTTGGTGCTCTTTGCATACTCCCAGGTATGGGTGGTAGAACCAGGTGTTTCATCAAGTCTAGTCATTTGGTCATTCATTATTGTAATAATAAGAAAAAACTCAGTGTCATTGAGTCAGTGTTCACTCATAGATACACTCTAGGAGAGACTAG
Organism: Nesogale talazaci; assembly: GCA_004026705.1. Lineage (NCBI taxonomy): Eukaryota > Metazoa > Chordata > Mammalia > Afrosoricida > Tenrecidae > Nesogale > Nesogale talazaci. Next base: position 29,040 of record PVJH01015651.1, on the reverse strand, counting down.
AAACTGTCCCAATAGGCTTCGGAGGCTGTAGCTCCTTTGAGGAATAGAAAATCCTCTCTCTCTCTCTCTCTCTCTCTCTCTCTCTGAGCGGCTAGTGGTTTTGAACTGCTAACCCTGTGGTTAGCATCCCAATGTTTAACCCTTACCCTACCAGGACCTCATTAATAATAGGTATTATTTATTTCATAAAGTCATTGGAACTTTGTAAAAAATTGAAAAATAGACACAAAATTTCTGAATAATTAAAATAGATGCTTTAAGGTTCATGAGTCAAGATAGTACCATTGCCATATGAAAGCTCTCATATTACTGAGGAAGCAATAACAACCAGTTACTGCATATACATAAGTGAGACCGGGTGTGTCCAGAAGCATCTCTCAGTATAGTTAAGTTCAACCTAAATTGACAGTTCACAGAAATGTGAATTCATAAATGTGTGTTCTTCAAGCCCCTATATTTTGGGGTGTTTGTTACATTTGCCTACATTCTACACATGGAGCAATTGCCCTGTCCCATTCCTCTCTCATAGTACTTTGTGGATAGTCCTTTTGTCTGGTCTCTCTGACCTCTGCCTGTGTGCTTATGTTTGTGGGTCCAAGCAACATGAAATCCTTGACAGTATTAATCCATTTGTCATGATGCTACTTATTGGGCTAGTTGACTCACTTCCACTGAGTCCATTCTGACCCAGAGACACCCCAGGATAGGCTAGAACTGTTTGTTCACAGAGTGTGTATTATGTGCCAGGGACCATGCTCAATGGGTAGGCTGGTTAGTGCTATGCTAAATGGTGGGGGATCCTCCAAATAAATAATATGTATTTGTCACCTTGAGGTATATGAATTACATCTGTTTACCTGATTATATGAAAATTATTAAGGATGAGTGAGGAAGGCATTTTTTAAGACAATAGAGTAAAGTGCTTAGCACAAAGCAGTAAAACAGGTGGGTACAAGTGGGTGGAGCGCTTGGTAGGTGGTACTCCTCTCCATGTATGCATGAAAACGTCAGAAATGTTTGCTTTTGTGTTTAATATTCTTCCCTGGCAGAACACCAAGGGGAACTGGGGCTAATATTCCTCCTCTCTCTGACTTTCCCACAAATAACTTTGCTTTATTCTTAGTAATGGAGCCTGGGTCTCTCACTAATGCCTTTTTCTATTCAGGTCGAAATGTCTGAGTCAGGGAAAACAAATCCAGAACCCAAACCAAACCAACCAAAAAATAAAACCTGGCTTTTTATTCAGGTAGATCTAGTTGGAATGCAAGCTCTCCAGTTCATAACAGTAAAATGGAGTCTCAATATTTTAATCTGTAAATTGGAGGTAAAAACTCCCCAAGTTGCAATGCTTAGGCGTTTGGCTGCTGACCTAAAGGTCAGTGGTTTGAAACCACCAACCCCTCTGGGGAGAAAAATGTTGCAGTCCTCTTCCGTAAAGATCACAGCATCGGCAATCACATGGAAGAGTTCTCCCTTGCCCTAAAGTTTTGCTCCTAGTTGGAATTGACTCAAGGCGCACACCAACATCAAGAAAACGGGGTCACACCTTCTGTTTTGTAGGATGTTATGAGGCTTGCGATAAGGATTTGCTAAGAGCAAAGCCTTTGGCAGATGGCTTACGTACATTGCCCTAGAATGGCAGCCTAGGAAGACCTAAGTTCACAGATAGATACACATGAAGTTACAATCTAAGGAAGCTCAGCATCTCGACTGACTGTAGCAATCCTTTCTACGGATTAAAAAGGGGGAACCAGATAGCGTGAACAAACAGAGGCTAAAAGCGATCAACTCAAGGTTGCTATGAAGCTGGGAAGATGTTTTCCTTTTGCAGGGAAAGCAGATTTTGTTTCCAAGTCTAGGAAATGCTGAAAATAGGAATACTTTGTTCTAAAAATGACTGTTTTTTTCTCTGAATATTTAAAAATATTTTTCTAGGGCTGAGCCCCGGTGGCGTTAGTGGTTGAGTGCGGAACTGCAGCCCGCGGGCTTGGCGGTTCAAAACCAGCGGCAGCTGGGTAGCGCCCACGACCACCAGAGGCAGTGATGCCTACAAAAAAAAAAAATTAAAAAAATATTTTTATAGACTTTTAATACCATGGGACTCTGGATAAGGAATTTTGGGGAGGCGGGTATTGGGGAGTCGATATTAAGGCGTACGAGAAGGAAGAAAATGTTTTGAAAATGATTGTGGCAGTGATTGTACAAAACTACTTCATGTAACTTAGCTATTGAATGATATGATGTCTAGGTTATGTTGGAATAATTGAAAAAAAAATGAAAATTTGTTATTAATTTATGAATTTGTTCTTTTTACTAACATTTGCTCCATACAGTTATAAAAACATAATACATTTGATTAGGAAAATAAGGATGGAAATATTATATACTTTAGCAATAAAGGTAAAGTTCTAATATCAGGATAAAATGACAGCTTTTCCTACAATCAAAAAAAGCCACTGAAAGAAAAGCTAGCAGGATTATAATGTGTGCTTTTTATTTCTTATGGGAGAGAAGGGCCAAGATTCTAAAGTGATTTAGTAAATGGCCATTCCTCCCAGCACAGAGCACAGATTTACAATGATATTTCTACTTAGATCTCATTCCACTATTTAACATAGCAGACAATTACTCACCTTGCAACGTTTTCAGGGAAAGGGTGCCAGGTGTTTTAACAAGTAAAGTTTGCTTCCTGGGGAAATAATTTTCTAGGTAAAAGAAAACAAAAACATGATCATATTACATGAATCTTCTGAAAGAGGCTGTTTGTACTTTGGAGAAAAAATGTTTGCCACATGCCATATTGATTCAAAATCTATATTTCTGGTAGCTAACACAGCAATAGTAAAGCCAACATTATTTAATTTTGCTTCCTTTAGTCTCAGTTATTTTGTTATGTTCCTTATTAAACTTTGTATTATTAGAGTGAATTAAAATAGAACTGCATCAAACATTTAAGGTGAATGGGAAAGTATTTATGCATAGCTTTAACACATATTTCATAAATTGAAAGCATAACCACTTGCTTGTTGCCATGAATTCAATTTCAACATTTATAGCAGTAACACTGTGTTTCATTGGGTTTTGGGAAATTGTTACTAGGCCTTTTGGGGTCATGTTTGGGTGAACCAAAGCCCCCATTGTTGTGTGTATACAGCATTGTTCTTTAGAGAAGAAAACCAGCGATGCTTACATCTTGAAATTTATATCAAGGAAATAGCTCACACTGATTTATAGAATCAGGAAAGTCCTTTTTCAAGCAGGTTCTAGGTTCCTGATTCAGATGCCACACTGAGGTTACTCCTGACTCTCTTAATTGTGAAGGCCAATCATTGGCAGGCAGACCACACATTGAATCCAAGGTCAGACATGTTAATGAACCCACAACAGATTGCCGAAGATGTCCAGAACAGGCAGGCAATAAGGCAGGCATTGGGTCAAGTCCCAAGAAGTAGAAGCCAATGAGCCATATGTAGAATCCAGAACCAGCAAAATGCAAACACATTCCCCATTTATCCACTTACTTGGGAAACATGCCAGACCTTTGAGGCAATTAAAAGCATTAAGGCTATCACCTGTGTATGGGTGTTGCGTTCCACCCTAATCTTATCCTGTTATGGAGACTTTCAGGTGATTGTGAGTACATGGAGTTGGGTCATATTATGCAGATTTCTAGGTATTATCTACCAAACCACTAAGAAACCTAGTCCAGCCATATTGGCGCAAAAATTTAAGTGTCAGAAGTATTAAATGTTTGTACTCCATTTCTTAGTTGCACCATCTGATTTTTAAGCGTGCAGAAATATTTTGTAAGCACATTATATATTTGAAAAGTAAGTTCAGAAAGAAAGGAAAGTAGGTTCACAAAATCTAAATATGCTAAGTTACAGATGCAGTTTAGTGTGAACTTTCTTAACTTAGCAAATCTTTTTATGCATTCTATGCAGATTTATTAAAACAAACACGCCAATCAAATTAAGTTACTAGATACGGGATATGGCTAAAGTAGCAAGCCTGCTAAGATAAAAATCATTAACAAGTGGAACGTTTCATATTTCTTTATAAATGTGGTATATGAATTCCTTTGACTTTATAGCTGGTGGAAAGAGAGTATGGTCCATGTTCTTTGTCAAAAAGTGAATCAGAAGTACATTACAAACCTTTAGAGCTGAAGGAAATTAATCCACTTCGGTAAATATGAGGTTGGATAAAACTTGAACATTGGCTCCCAAACTAACTTTTGTAAGATTTTCTGAGTCAGCATTCTATTCATTTATTTATTTCAAATTCTGTCTTTCTCCCTCCACGGCCCCAATTCAATTCTTCCACTGTCATGGTCAATTCTTTCACTGTCATGTAGTCAATGTTGACTCCCAGGGACATGCTCTGGGTGTCTGAGACTACGTGTATACAGGGGTAGAAAGTCCAGTCTGTGGTTTCAAATTGCCGACTACATGGATCTCAGCTTACCTCTTAACCCCTATAAAAGCAGGGCTCATTTTTACATCATTTTCTAATCACTAAGTTTGAGACTATACATTAAAGTTTTGCCCATCCCCTAACTCAAGCAAAGTGAGCCTAAGAAGAGCTTGTGTTTGAGCTAACCTGCAGCCAGCTAAGACCCCCCACCCCCCACCCAATTTGTCCAAACCTTCAAAGCTAAGAATGACCTTTCAGGATCTTGGTGTTAAGTTTCTGTAAATATCGCTGCCATTCTTTTATCCCAAACTCTGCTTTTATAAGGTTGCAGTGCAAATCCTCTCTCTAAAACCATTAGAGTTTGGAATTTGTAAAAATGGTTTTTGTTTGTGGAGAAAATTGGAGTCTTCGTTTATCCCGCGAAACTTTCTAACTCGATTCTACCTCTGGAGGGAGACATAGTCCAGTTTTTATACCGATTTCTTCCCTCTCATCTTTTACAGTCTCTCTCTCTCTCTCTCCACCCCGCCCCCCCTCCACCCCCCTCCTTGCAGAACCGCTGTTGGCTCTTAGCAGCCGCTAATGCTGCTGTTGGGAGAAAGGCGGAGGGAGGCCATGCCTCCTGGTCCTACCAATCCCTTTTGACTGCTTAACTCAGCCTGGAGTGTCGGGACATACTCTGCACGCGTTCTGCCAGTGCACGACGCGCTGCCTGTGCGTAGTGTGCTCCTTGTACTTTGCCCGCACTGCTGGACAGGGGATCCGGGTGGAATAGAGTTCTGCCCTTTAAGGTGATTTCCTAAAAGATTCTGCTGGTGTCTTTTAACAGCATAGCGCTTGAGGTGGGGACGCCGAGTGCAGGTTTTGGTTGCTAAATGGTTTACTTGAAACATTTTTCTTCGTGATCTGGATTTGTATCTTCGACCCTCTCCTCCCCCGGCCCCCTTCCTCTCTCCCCTCCTGTCTTAGCTAAGTGACAAAAGGCGACAGCTGCTCGCTTGGGTTGGAACTTGCACCTTCTCCTCAGTGGTGAAGGTGCCAGCGCGTTGGGCACGAGGGGACAGCGGCGAGTTGCCCTTCCCACCCACGATGCCTGAAGGGACATTGGGTGGGCTGCGTGGGACTCTGCCCGCAGCAGTCGGATGGGGGTTTGAGGGGCTGCAGCTGGCCCCGAGGAGCTGCTAAGTGGATTCAAGTCGGCCGCGCCTACTCTCCGGGAGGGCACCGGTGGAGACCTCTGCGACCCGCGAGCGCAGCGGCGCCGGCACGGAAGCAGCGCGGCCTCTGGCGGAGGCAGAGCGGCCGAGGTCAGAGCCTCGCCTCCTTCCTGCCCCCAACCTCCTCAGCCACTCGGTTCGCTGGAGACCCTAGCACCTTCGAGAAGTCCGTGGCCAAGGGTGCTTTCCTGCAGGTGAATTATTCTGTCCAATTGCCTCTCCCCAAGAGCAGCCGAGAGGGCGGGAGAAGGTGTGAGTGTGTGTGTGTGTGAGTGTGTGTGTGTGTGTGTGTGTGTGAGTGTGTGTGTGCGCGCGCGCAAGGCAGAGGCGAGGCGAGGGGAAAAGTCTGTGCTCCGCGTTCAAGGCCAACAGCGCCGAGATGGACTGAGCGCGGTGGTGGCCGCCAGATCGCCGTCTGCCTCGCGGTCCCAGGAGCCGAGGCTCAGCCCGCGCGGCCGCCCAGCACCGGCGCTGCCCCCGGCTGCGGGACATCGGCTCCCGGCCGGTCCACACGGCTTTTGATGACTTTGACTCGGGAATAAGGAGGGGGCCCGAGACCAGTCTCGCGCGCTCCATTCGCTCCCTGCTTTGGATTCCAGTTCGGATGGCAAGAGACTCCTGAGTCTTTTTTTTTTTTTTTTTTGCTGTAGGAGAAGGAAGCGCGCGCGCACACACACACACACACACACACACACAGATACAAACAGACACACACACAGGCACACACACAGATACAAACAGACACACACACAGGCACACACACAAACACACACACACACGCACGCACACGCGCGCGCGCGCTCCAGGCCACACTCACACGCCCTCCATGAGCACACCCCAGCAGACTTTGGTTCCCGATGCCCCTGGATGGTGACGGCGGATTGGCATCTTGGAAGCGATGCGAGAGCGATAAGGCTGGGGAGGGTCCGCGGAAGGTTCAAGAGCATCGCTAGGTGTTGCCGCCACCAGGAAGCGGGGCTGCAGGTAAGTGCGAGCCGCGCCTGTGGTCGCGCTCCGGGCTCTGGCGGCCGCCGGAGAGCCCCGGGCGCGGTGGGCACGCGTCTCCTCTCCGCTCGGCCCGGGGTCCCCGTGGGGAGGCGGGGGGAAGGCTAGAGGTGCGGGCTGGTGCCGCCCGGGCGGCCCGCGTGTCCCTCGCCAGGGCTTAGAGCAGGGGCGGGGACGGGGGACGCAGAGAGGGACACCCAGCCAGCCACAGAGGTTCCTGGAGCGATTCCTTCCTTCTCCTCTCCGCTCCCTTTCTCTGAACCCTGAGCGCGCCCTGGTCGGGCCGGGGTGGAAGTCCGGTTTCTAGTCCATCCCTCTTCCAGACCGATTCAGGCTGGTAACCATTTTGAACTCCCAAATACAGAGTTGGGGTCGCGTTGAGGAAGGAGCAGTGGGATGTATCAGGTCCCCTTTTTGAAATCCCCACTTTGTGTCCACTTCTGATGAGTTAATTTCCAGGCCTGGGTGCACAGGGTGGGCGTCTCAGAAAATCTGCTGATTCCGCCACCTCTAACTAGCTTCATCAAGAATCATCTCGACAAGTTTCTGAGCCCCAGTTATTTAAAGGTTTGTTTAGACTCAGGGGGAATGGACGCTTTCATGAGGAATGATTCTCTGGAAAGCTTTAGGAAAAGACCATTTTACCAACAGTATTCTGAAAAAGAACACCTAAGGAAACGAATGGGGTTTCCTTTCTTTGTGGGAGCTGCCTTCCAAATCTTACTCCTAGTACAGTTTGTCTGCCCATCTTGGTCTGCTGCCCCTTACCCCTTTCATTGCAAAAGGCCGGCTTCTTACTAAGAAGTGTTTTCTGTAGGCTCCCGATTTTCACTGGTCTGTGCGAGCGTGGTATTTCCAGAAACTGCTTCGTAAAGGAAAGTTTGAGGACATCGTCCTCTTTCAAATAGCCAAGAACTGCAAGGTGAGCTATCCAGCCTTCACTGGAAGGAACGAAGTGTAGGCGCTCCCAGAGCTTAGATGCTATGAGCTGCCTATTCCAGATTCCACTTCCAGACTGTTGAACTGCCTGAAGCCCTTGGAATCCAATGTGCATTTCCTTGCAGTGGGGAGCCTTCTGCTGGGAGAGGATGACTTGTGGAAAGATAACGGAAGAGAAAATAGCTCTCATTTTGGGAGTGTGGAATCTCCTTTTAAATATTGTCAAAAATCATTCTTGGAACCCATGCCCCCAACAAAAACTAGTAACTCCCTCCCCCCACTTCCAACCGCCCCAAACATATGCCACCTTTACTCCAAAGCACTCAGTATAAGGAGCTTGAAATCAGTATTGGGCTGATAGTAATGATGTGGTTTCTGTCATTCTCCACTAGATTGTTATAGACATCAACATTTAGGCGGTTATCAACACTTTAAAACAGCTCTTGTAGGCATTGTAATTTAAGACAAATGAGTAATTAATTTTTCTGTGTAAAGTGCTAAACTGTAATAATTAACAAAGGACTTTAAAAACACTTCAGGAGTCATAATAATAATAATAATAATAAATAATAATAAAAGACCCCAAACTGGTATGAAGTATGAAGGTTATTTGTATTTACTTTCCAAGAAAATGTATTGACTTTCCAAGTTTGAATGTGCTTCATGGGCTGGTGAATTTTTAACATTGTCACCTTGCATTCTATATTGATCAAAAAAAATTAGGCACGTTTAATTGTCTTTTCCCCTCCTGTATTCTGTTCCAGATTTCACCCCCAGTCAATTGTTTGGATCTTGACCTTATAGGAATTCAAAACTTCAAAGCCAAAGGTCATCAGAAAACACACTAGAACTCATTTTATTTCCATTTTGCTAGTTTTAAGTGTAAAGACTTGAATTGTATTAATGATCGATATAATGTGATGAAAGCACTGTCATTGCATACTTAGGCATTGGGGTCTCTTTCAAGAGGTAGAATATAGTTTTGTATGTTGCCTGATATAAATTAGGCTTTTTAAAGATTAAAATATTGTTTCAGTCAAACCTCCTACTTTTGAGATCGAAGTATTGTTTTTCACCTTTGAAAAATTTAGTGGTGTAAGATATTTGAACTTACCTATCTATATATAGTGCTATGGTTTATGTCTCTAAAGAAAGAACCAAGAAACCTCGACATTAAAGCAAACACCTGTAATACTGTAAGTCGTGCTGGAAGAAATTCTAAGGTTCCTGACTGTGTGTGGTTTTAAATCTGTAATATATTAGCTATTTTAACAGTGACAAATTGGAAAATGTAGGTGCATTGAGATGCCCATAGATCTGTGTCAGAATAGATACATATTACTTTAGAATAGATACATATTACTTAGAGAATGCATTACAGCATTTATTACCCACCAAGTTTTAAAATGCGATGACGTGACTTGTTAAATGATCTGCTTTTAGACACGGCCACTTTTCCTTTTAAAAAATTTACAAAGTGATGAAACATGGGAGGTGATAGAAGATTTTAATAAAAATTATTTATGTATCTTGCAATTTTCGTGGTTTTGTATCCAGGATCTTTAATGTATTTTAATGATGATCCTTTGAAAATGGGGTTTTTGAATAGTCCGGTGTTCCAGGTGCATCTTGAGGCTGATTTATCACTAATTATTACTGGTTATAGATTACTGTACACAGGTAGATAAAGATGTGCCTTGCCAGCATTTCCCAGGCGCTTCTTGTCATCCTCCTAAAGAAAAGGCACTATCAGATTCTGCCCCAGTCCAGCAGTGGCTGCAAGCTTATGATCATTTACCTTCCTAGTGTATGTCCAAACTAGGAATGTTACAAAATGTCACCAGTTATTCCTCATATATTTGAAAAGATGAAACAACCAGAGTACAAACAGTTTGCTGCCCCTGCATTTACTTCTGCAGTATTTTATTAGGGATGCCTCATTAAGTCGCATTATTCTGCAGCTGTTTTGTTCATTGAAGATTCAAGTAAAAAGAAGGAACTTTACTGTGCAATGCAGCTTTGTTTTCTTGGTTAAAAACCAGGAACTGAAGCCAAATAAGCACCCAATACAATCCCCTCTGATCTATGGCTGGCATTTACAAATGTAATTCATCAACCTGCTATTAGTGGAGTTCCATCAAAAATAAGAAAAGAAACACATTAACATAGACTACTGCTAGATATGAAAGCCAACCCAGCTGAATCAACTTCCTATCTGGCTCACATGTTTGTATATTTCACGTGATATATTTTTCTTATGAACCACTGACTCTAATACGATGCATTTGTCATTGTGTTGGAAAATTCTAGGGTTAACTTTACTTTGAACTGCTTGGAGCATCTTAAGTGATTGCTTTAATTATTCCATTGGAAGAAAATGATATTTGCATAGAGCTACCATGAGGTTTTTCTTGTCAAAGAAAAGAGTTTCACTCTATGTAAAGAGGACAGTGTGGCACAGAGGCCTAAACATGACTTTTGGTTTCTTAGTTATCATTAACTAATATTGACTTATTGGATCATTTCCAGAAGATGTCATTCTACACATGCAGCCAGTGATTCAGTGTCCTCGTCATTGAAATAACACAAGCACTTCTTGTCTTCTTCATATCTACACCCACATTTTAAAGGAAATGGCTGAACCTATTGGGATTTGAAGAAAAATATTTCAATGCCCACTCAGGCATACAGTATATGTATGCCTTTAATGACACAATTGTATAATAATAGTATTGTAAAAAAAAAAGGGGGGGGGTAAGAATAGCTTTGTAAAATTGCCTACATTAATAGTTTTTCAACGTTTGACATGATTTGACCTACAGTGCAACATTGACCTTTATAATTAAGTTTCATTGTTTGAGCCATTGTTCTATAAAGTCTATTTTGCTCTTCAAGTTTCCTTTTGGAGGTATTTTATTTACAAAGCTATAAAATGTAAAGAAGCTCATTTTGCCTTATAAGAACTGATGCTTGGGGATGTGTTTATTGACACCAGACCCAGGAATTTTGACACATTCTAAACACTGAATATATCTGTATGCAGACTTATTAAATTCACGCCTCTACATTCAAACTACAAACCATGCATTACAGTAGGACATACTTTTTTTGGGGTTTATAAATGGTATCCAAGCAGTACATTACAAATTTATGATACTGTATTCCAAATTTACTTAACTTTGTAAACCCCATGCACTTCCAATATGTTTAACATATGTATATATATATATATATGTTGGATTTCATCCTGTGCTGTAATGGTAGGGAAGCCAATAACTGGAAGCAATGCTAATCTCCCCCATTTAGGTAATTTGTTGTTAGTGCCATTGGAAAATATAACTTCTTGTGCATTTGCATGGAATCCAGATGAACAGAGAGCATGTAAGCTTTAAGGAGAATATTCTATTTTGCTCACAGTGATCCTTATAAGGTGTGAGATACAGCCTTGGATTGGAACCAGAGCTTATATGCTTATATTAAGTAAAGCCCTTTTAATCACTTTCTTCAATCTCTTAAATTACTTTGTAGTAGCTGTAATTGTTTTATGATTTCCCCTGAATGGCCAGTTAGTGTTAGGTACATCTCCCTTTCCCTTAGCAATAGTGCAAATGTAGCCATTTAATTAAATTTATATTTATATTGCCTCTTTTATATGGGGAGTTTGGAAACCCTTTACGGAAAGATTCAATAATGTGATAGTGCTGCATTCTGTCAATTACGACTGTAGGCCGCATTTAGGATTTTGACAAAATGGGACAACCAGCCAAAGAAGTTTTCTCTACTCTTTTCTCTTTGTGCAAAGCAAAACCAACTCCGTGGGAAGTCTACAGAGTTCAAGGTAGCTTTTGATGAATGCAAGGTTTGTTTTGCTAAATATTTTTATGTTTTTTTGTTGCCACGAACAGTCACTAAATAATTGCATGCATATGAATGGGCAACTGTGCTGACCTTTAAAGGTCAAACAAAGATTTTCGACCTTTCAATTTACAGTGTTAATTGCTCATGGTCTCCTGTAGCAGCATAGGGAGTTTTCTGTTGAGCTTGATGATGCACGGTAATGACTTTGGTTTGCTTTGGTGGACAGCACAGCTCTTTCTAAGCAACACTATGGAAACCATAGTTGCTTCTATGATAGAAAGATGTTTGGAAAGTTATGTTCGTACTTTGAAATCAAAGCTTTCCAGGCAGAATAATCTGTGTCATGAGAAGACAGAATCTTTCAAGTGTACGAAGCAGATCATTCAAAATTGTTCTCTGTGTGTAAATCTCGTGCCATGGTTTCATTTGATGCCTGTTCCTTGTCTTTTTTCCCAATAAATTCTCTACTGAAACTCTTCCTTTTATTTTTCTAAAGTCCTTCTTGGAGATTCTGGTGAGAATTTAAATATTTGAGGAAGTAAATATGCTTGCTCTTAGCGGCTGTAAAAGGCTATCTGTGTGAGAGAAGCCAGATGTGTTATTTGTCCATGCCTGCTAGGGGCTCTGGTGGCCTAGTGGTTATGGGTTGAGCTGCTAACCACAAGGTCAGGATTTGAAGCCACCAGGCACTCTCTAGGAGAAAGATGAAGTTTTCTACTCTCGTAAAGAGTTACAGCCTTGTAAACCCGCACGGGGCAGTTTTAGCCTGTCCTGCAGAGTTGCTCTGAATAGAAGCTTACTCAATGGCAGAGTTTGTTTGTTTTTGCATGTGTTTTTTTCTGACTTTACAAATTATGTATACATCTCTATATATTTATCTTTATGGATTGGAGAAAGCAAAATATGGCAATGAAAAGAGGCTTATATGGTCAGAGTTTTCATCAATAAACAAATCTCAACCTAGTAATAGAGCACAGAGATATGACTGGTAGTATATTGTGAAAGGACAAGCCTCTACAGCCTCAAACTTGGTCTAACCAAGCAGTGGCGGATTATTCATTGATGGTATCTTTGTGACTGCTTAGAGCAGGGGTTCTCAACCTGTGGGTCATGACCCTTTGGATGGCAACTAAAATAATTTTATGGTGGGGGGCGGGGCACCACTACATGATTAACTGTATTACAGGGTCACAGCATTAGGAAGGTTGAGAACCATTGGCTTAGAGGCTCACTTCAGAACTAAGCAAACAACATATACACTTACATCTCTATCTGCCTTAGCTTATGAAATATTCCAGATGCAGAGAGTCATTGGAGAGTGAAACAGTCCAATGCTGTTTCACTTATGGTGAATAAACCTGATTATCATTGCCGTTTTTTTCTTAGTGGGTTTAGCTGGTTAAAGATATATGGCAAATGATATATCTCAAATTTCATGGTGTTGGAAGATTCAGAAGGAGCCCTGGTGGTGCAGTGGTTTCTCGTTGGGCTGCCAATTGCAAGATCAGCAGTTGTAAACCACTAGCTGCCCTAAGGGAGAAAGAGGGGGCTCTCTATTCCCCCAAAGAGTTAGAGTCTAGGATGCTCACGTGGCAGTTCTACCCTGTCCCTGAGAGTCACCAGGCATCTACATCAACACAATGGCAGTGAGGTTTGTTTTTTTCAGTTTGGAGAGTTCAGAGAAGGTGTTCTTAAAAAGGGTCATATGGTGACCTGTTTCTATTTTTGTTTGAATTACCTTTGGAAAGTTGAGTTGAACTGAGTGAAATAGCTCTAACTAAAATTTTTCTGTTTTCTGGCACCACGGCGGAAGGAGGTAGGTAATTCTCATCTCAGGCAACCCCAGGATCAGGGGGAGAGTGAATAGCCTTGACATCTTGTACTTAGAAAATCAATGGCCCTATTGTAGGCAGCTTTAAGGTTAAGAAATACTTTTAACTTATTTTAACTTTCTTTCCTGAAATGTTATATGGAAAAAAAGAAGGAATGTTATATGGCAGTAATTTCCTGCCAAGATATGAATTTAGCATTATTGTGAAGCTTTCTGCTTGTTAATATGTTCAAAACTGGGTCAAAATTTAGACTTTACTATTTGATGGCAGACTTGCTCCTCACACCATTTGTTGAGTGGCTAAAGCTTATTAGCTTGATATTTTGGTGAGCAGATGAATTTTGAAAATGTCTGCTATAAAACCTATATGGTATTAGAGGTGAGAACTCTAGAGGTGCTTCTGTAGCTCTAGCAATAAATGTCTATGTAACTGTGAGACAGTCACTGTTAGTCGCCCCATGCTTCAGTTGCTCAGCAATGTATTTCATCAGTGGGATTTTTTTGGACACAATTAAAAACGTATTTTAAGGCTGAGCCCCGGTGGTGTAGTGGTTGTGTGTGGGACTGCGGCCCACTAGGTTGTAGGTTCAAATCCAGCAGCAAGGCTGGGCCCCCTACTCCCACCACCAAAGGGCAGTGATGCCACAACAAACAAACAAATAAACAAATAAAATGTATTTTTGAAATGTATTCAGAACTACTGAGTATCATGACACAAAAAGTAAAATAGTATAGTATGACATGACATGCTTTCGTTTTTTTTTTTTTTTAGGCATCACTGCTCTCCGGTGGTGGGCGTAGGAGGCCCAGTCCCACTGCTGGAATTGAACCTCCAGTGGGCCGCAGTCCCGCGCACAACCACTACGCCACCGGGGCTCAGCCTATGACATGCTTTCTTAAAGAGTTTACATCTTAGTTCGTGAGACAAGAAGCATTTAACCCTCAGCTTCTGGTTATCAGTACATGCCTCATGCCATATTTTATGCAAACTTTGAGTGCTTGTTTGCCATTAGGAAAATAGCTGGCCTAATGTTTTGTGATAGGGGTTTGGGAGAGCAAGGTTGACAAACTCATAGAAGGTATGAGTTATTTGCTTAAAGATATATTAAGTGCTTTCAATAAATAAGGAATCTAAAGAGTTGCTCATCTGTATAAGAGCACGGTGATTATAGTGTTTTTGTTTTAGTTTTTGTGGGCATCACTGCCTCTGGTGGTCGTGGGTGCTACCCAGCTGCCGCTGGATTTGAACAGCCAAGCCCGCGGGTTGCAGTTCCGCACTCAACCACTTACGCCACCGGGGCTCAGCCCAGGGTGATTATAGTGTTGATAACACTTATTATGGCTATGATTAAGGACTTTATAGACAAAGAGACATTTGTTTGCTTTGTCTACATGATGTTTTGCTGCAAAAGAAATTGCAATAGGCCATGGATCTCAGTTCCAGACTGCCTATCACTTCTTAGGATATATGTCTTCATTGTAGTCATGATTTTCATAGTCACTGAGACAGGGTGGTTTGGTTCCATCAACTCAAATAGAATTACGCAAATGAATAATACCTATTGCTAATAAACACATTCAATCATAATCTGATATGAAACGTTTGAGTATTTTCAGTTATTTAGCACATATTTACTGAGCATTCCTTGTTCATGGGGTATCTCAACAGACAGAGCCACTTGCCCTGATGGTATTTACTCTTGTAAGAGGAATGGTTTAGCAATGTATTCGCCCTTGTTAATCATTCTTATTTATAAACACAGTTCTGTAAAGAATGATTAAAATAGACATTACAATAAGAGGTATTTCATTTATGTCTGAGTTAGGACATAGTTCGTAGGAAAATAGTGTGAAGGTATATATTTAAGTTGATAGTTCCTGGGAAGTGCAAAGGGTTAAGAAATTGACTGCTAACAGAATAGGGTGCTCAAACCCACCCAGAGGCTCCTCAGAAGGCATGTTTTGTTATCCACTTCTGACATGACACAGCCTTGAAAACCCCAGGTGTACAGTTCCATTCAGACACATATAGGGCTGCTATGAGTTGGAATTATTTCAACAGCAACAATAGTAATGTAACTGTAAATGAAAGGCAACAACAATAAATGAAATTCAATGAATTGATCTCAGCTCATGAGATCTACCATACGAATTCCATGAAGTCATCTGAGCTCACAAGATCTATCATAAGACTGAGGATGACAACATGCAGGGCAATGGTTTATTTAATGTGGCTTGTCTAGCCCTAACCTCTCCATAATAACTTTCCTCATGAGAATGTGCTAATAGGATTGTCATGCTGCTGGGTATGAAAGGAGCCATCTGAGAAGCAGGAGGGAGGCATCCTACTCATAGCAAGAGTCCTCTGGACTCAGAGATCCCTGCACAATGAACTTTCTTGACCCAAGAAGACAATTGACATTAGAGGAATGACAAAGGATCATCAGGAGAACAGGAACCATAGCATATGACAATGCAGTGTACTTCAAAACCCATACAGCAATTAAAGCTAAATGCTTTGGGGCAGAAGACTGGCTTGTACAGTTGGGTGCATCTGGGTACTTAACTGAGTCATCTGGGCCTTTCTGACCTACTGATCTAGAGTGGAGTGCCTTTGGGTTGTGATTTACTGGAGAAGGGGTGTCTCTGGACACTTAATTCAGGGAGCTGGGTTTCTTGACTCACGGAGTTTGAGCTGAATGACTTTGATTTAAACATTACAATGGAACGTTATGCATGCCCTTTGGGCATTTATTAGTAACCCCGAGAGAACTGAGTAAAATGTCCTGACCCAGTAACTCCACTCTGAGCATTTTCACCTGAATTTGTAATCTGTTAGCTTTCACAATAAACCCTATGGTCATCAGCATTGTCTGTAAATTCCATGTGACCATTGTAATGAACTATTAGAATTTATATTAAAAAGTAGAGAGTATTGTGTGAGATAGAACACTTCTAGCTCCTTTCTCTGAATTACATAATGGAAAAATAAATTCAAGTAGGCCAAATAACTGAGACCAGGGACATGATATGCCCCAGAGCCACATAAAGGGACCCAGTGGAAGCAGACAAATGGCAACTGCCATTCAGCCTTTGCCACAGTTCTATAGAGTCGTTTGGTCAGTGCCTCTCAAACTTCGAATGCTACGATCCTCATTCTGTGGTGACCCTCCAAACATAAAATTATTTTTGTTGCTACTTCATAACTATACTTTTGGTACTGTTACGAATCAGGAGATCCCTGGACATTTGATGCCCCCCCCCCCCCAAAGAGGTCGCGACCCACAGGTTGAGAACCACTGCTTTAGGATGTGTTGACGATGCTGGACAATGTCTAAATGGAATAGTTACACCTTGACTCCAACACATGTTGTCATGCTGTGATACAGATGTGCCAAATTTTCTGATATGTAGTAGAAAATGTAGATGTGCAGAGTTTTTAAAAAAATTAATGTGAATGTTTAAGATTTATAAATGGTGGCACAATATATGCATTTATGCATTATGAGAAATGATGTATGAACCCCCAATAAAAATGATTTTAAAAAGATTTATAAATGATAGCTATGAATTAAAATCTGAAATACTAGGCCAGCTAACAGAATATATCTGTAGGGCATGTGTAGGTGAAGGGCCATGGGTGTGTTATCACTGAATGAAGACTTTATGGGGACAGACAGTTAGGGAGCAATGTGTATGTCTACCCTCTGTCATCACTAGGAACAATTGTCTAACCCCACTTGTATCTAGGGTTCAGGTGGTTGGGAACAAAGGGTTCAACTGAAGGGGTTGAATGATAATGACTCAATCTTTCTTCTGCCTGACTCACTGTATCGTTGATGGTGAATTGTGTTCAAGATTTTAAGGTACCTTGTGGTGGTATCTTGGAAGTTTTAGGAGATGTACTGGAAAAAGAGAAGTTCAAGTGCATGCTAAATATTTGTAAGAGGTTCTGTAGTTCTACAATGCCTGTTGATTTAGACCACTGCCTTTATACTTTTATGGTCACACACATCAATTGAGGGGTGTTGTTAAAATATAGGTTCTGGAGCAGGGCCTGAGGTTCTGCATTTGTAGCAAGCTTTCAGATGAAGCTAATGGCTTTGGCTTGAATAGAATTTTCATGACTAAATCCCAATCTGTGCAGCCAGAAAAACAGTGGGTGTCCAACTGTTAGCCCTCTGAAGGTTTTTCCTCCTTGTACTGAGCAGCTTAAACCTGACCACTGACTCTGGACACTCTTCTTAAAGGCTTTGTGACCTGTAAGCATTTTGCTTAGTTATCTTTCTGTCATCTCTAGTCTGAGTCTTCCTCAAAGCATAAATCTGAAAAGTCTGCTTTTCACATATTAACGCAATCCTGTTTACTTCCTACAGTTTGAGAAAAAACATCTTATTTGTTTTATAACCAGGGGATTATGTTACACATAGATTTATACACACA
The DNA here is from genome assembly GCA_004026705.1 of Nesogale talazaci. NCBI lineage: Eukaryota > Metazoa > Chordata > Mammalia > Afrosoricida > Tenrecidae > Nesogale > Nesogale talazaci. The sequence goes on along the minus strand of PVJH01015651.1, from coordinate 11,331 downwards.
AGGTCAATTTTAGCTTCCTAAATGAGATGGAATGAACTCTATGACAATGAGAGAGTTTTGAGTTTAAATCATGTTCAGAAATTTTAACAGTGACTGTTTTCTCTTTGGCTGAGATGGATGCCTGAATTTTGGTCATAGAATTTAGATTTCTGTTCTATTTGACTAGTCACTTGGAGAAAGGTGATTTTTTTTCTTGTGTGTTAATTGAACTACAACTTCCAAGTAAGTATTCCTTCATTTTTTAGTTTGCCTTATTAATCCTAAGTAATTTTCCAAACATAGTCACTTATGTATTAAAGACATAACACCTTATGATTTAGAATTTGAGTTTAAATTTTTTTTATATTACTACCTCCCACCACCCTCCCAAAGTGTATTTGCTAATATCAGAAAGTGTCATTACTCAGGTATGTGACTCTATTCTACTGTTATTAGCACTGTTTTTCATGTTACAAGTCCAGTTCAGGGGGTAGAAATACTTTTCATCAGTTTTATTAATGCCCTGGAAGATCTAATGTTTCCTTATGGTGATATGTTAATTATAAACTCAGATTAGATTTAGACATGTCAGTCTGAAGGAGCAAAACAATTTGTTTTCTTGCAAGTTGTATGATTCATATAGTTTGCAGTAGTCGAGCTATTAAATCTTATGGATTCCTTTTTTTAAAAGTACTTAGAAATTTCTACAACGTAGATAGTTTTGCATTTAGGTGAATGAGGAGTTCTGGATGGTGCATGGTAAAGTCTGTTAAGGGCTAAGTCAATGGTTCTGGTTCAAACCCAGGGAGAGACAACTTGAAAAAAAAAAAAGGCCTGGTGATCTGTTTCTGTCAGGTCACAGATTTGAAAACGGTGTACATCCTGTCCATGGGTTGCCGTGAGTCAGGATACACAGGACGGCATCTGGTGTAGCTGACACAGGATATGAATTCATTTAACCAAGTCTGTTAGACTGTAAGCTTCATGAGGTAAAGCCACTTTAATCTTATGTTAATGGATACCCAGTGTTTAGCATCGTGTCTGGCACATAATCAGTACTTAATTAATTTGATAAGAAGGAAATCAATAGGTATTGATAGAATGCATTTTTGAACTGTTTCCTCAGTCTGTGAAGATACCTCAAAGATTGTCATTTACTCTATAGAATGATGTGAGAGAGTGAAAGAGGCAGGTCACTTACTCTGACGGACTCTTTTCCCCTCTCACCTATATGTATTTTAGTGTTAAAAAACACATTTTAGGCAAAAACATCAAAGATAAGAATAAAATAAGCATCTTGACCAATGGTCTCATCTTCTCATAATTAATTGTAATCTCACAGTGTGGAGACTACATGTGTTGTGTTTTTACTATTGTATAAGTTAAATGATATTTGTCAATGTCAAATTTAAGTGTCAATCACATATGGAATATATTTTGATGGTTCTTGTCAGTAATGACTCATCATTCATTAGGGAATTTAAAGCCACTTATTCTTATCTGCATAATTACCATTTTCATAATTTATCATGAGTCGGATTTGTTCTTCTTAGCTTCTGAATCACTATTGACTATAATACCACTGCTCTTGGCTTCAATGGTATTTAACATTATTGGTATTCTAATTTTAAATGCTTTTAGTACAGATAGTATGTATACAAATATTTATTGATTTTATTTTAGTCCTTCTGGATTAAGTAAAGCTTTTAAATGCTTGCCTCTATAGAAGGGTTTTCTAAATTAAAACTGACTATATTTGTTTATCACTATCCTTATACACTATAAAACAAAAAAGAAATGACTCACTAGATTACAAAAACTTCAGGCTGAATTTTACTTTTGCCTTTATTTCTAAAGAGAGATACATTGTAATGGTATATATTAGTATCTTAAAAAATTTAAATGGAGTCCCTGGAATGTTGCAGGGACTAATTAATTATGAGACTTCAAAAGCAAAAGGATTTGGAGATTGACTTCTAAAACAATCCGTCATTGAAAAGCATAATGAGAAGTATCATGCAGTGTAGATGGGATCAGTAAACAGGCATCAGAAGACCACAAACAAAGAAACAAACAAAAAATTGTTGAGAACAGGAGGGGTTGGAGCAGAGACCTCAATCCCATCTTTAGACAACAGAATATCTGTCTTACAGAAGGGTCACAAGGAAGGAATGAGTCAACCAGGGTGTAGTATAGCACTTATGACACACACACTATTCCTCTGGTTCTTTGAGAATTCCTCACCCCCAGTCCTACCTCTCTCTTCTGGCTAGATTGGAGCATGTACACTGGTACAGACAAGAGCTCACGATACACAAACCCAGGTCAGATAAACCTCTCAGGAACAGAAATGGGAGTAGCCATACCAATAGGGTAGAAGGAAAGTTGGGGGAAAAAGGGAGAACCGATCATTATGATCAATGTATAACCAACCCCCAGGGGGATGAAAACAGGAATGTGGGTGAAGGGAGACAGTGGTTGGTGTAAGATATGAAAATAATAATAATTCACAATTTATCAAGTTCATGAGAGTCGGAGAGTGGGGTGAAGAGGCGAAAAAAAAAGATTTGATATCAAATAGAAAGTAAACAGAAAGTAAGGGTTCAAATGGAAAGTAAATGTTTAAAAAATGATGATGGCAACTTATGTACAAATATGCTTGATACAATTGATGTATGGAAGGGCTGAGCCCCGGTGGTGTAGTGGTTGTGTGAGGAACTGTGGCCTACTGGGTGGGAGGTTCAAATCCAGCAGCAGCTCTCTAGGAGCAAGGGTGGGCCTCCTACTCCCATCACCAGGGCAGTGATGCCAAAATCCACCGCCCCCCCCATAAAACAAAAAAAACCCCAATTGATGTATGGATCATTATAAGAGCTGTAAGAGCCCCCAATAAAAGGATTTAAAAACAGAAATAAAGAAATTCATATGAAACAATAATTCTACTCTGACACATGTGGTTGGCATGAGCTGTAAGGAACTTATTGACAACTGGTTCATACATTAGAAAAATTTCAAAACTCTTGATTACTATCTTTACTCTTTGACATGTCATACATTTTTTTTAAGGCATGACTGCCCTCTGGTGGTGGGAGTAGGAGGTCCAGTCTTTGCTCCTGTGAGCTGGAATTGAACCTCCATCCCAGTGGGCTGCAGTCCCGCGCACAACCACTATGCCAGCGGGGCTCAGCCATGTTATGCATTTTTAGGATTTTTAAAATAATTCTAGTGATAGGCTTTAAATGACAAGGTCTTGCTTTTTCTTTGTACTGTACCAACCCTCAAATGCATATAATTCACTTTTAAGCTTCTTGAAAAAGATACATAGTTTGTCTTCTACCTAAAATCTACCCAAATATGAGATTAATTAAAAAAGTGTAATTACTATATAGCATTGAAAGGTTTTTAAAATTCATAGATGGATTTAAAATCAAGCTTACTATATTGTGGCATAGTGGTTATGAGTTGGGCTGCTAATTGCAAGGTCAGCAGTTCAAAACCAGCCACACTCTGTGGGAGAAAGATGGGGTGTTTTACTCTGGTACATGGATACAGTCTAGGAAACACACAGGGGAGTTTATCCTGTCCTAGAGGGCCACAATGCGGGGGCTTGACTTGGCAGTGAGTTTGGAATTTTGGTACTGTACATTGGTAAATTTTATCTTCTACCAGAGTCCGTGCTATACTCCTAGAAAGATTGGGTGGCTTAATATCTTTTCCCAGAGGCTGATTCTATCCAGTCTTTAAGGGTGGACTTCAAGGTTAGTAGCTTATATTTCCTTTTACACTTTGTGGAATCTGCTTCACAGTTCATTGGGCAGAAGGTATGGAGACTAGAAAGAAATGAGAAAAAGAGTCAAGCTGAATACTGGTAGCCAAGGACTGAGAAGGTTGCAAAATAAACATCATGTAGGGTGTGATGGAGGGAGAGGTAATAGGTAGTGGGCCTGCTGAAATGGAAATGAGAATATTAGAATCTAGAAATTAAGTCTGTTCTAAGTAACATTTTTTTACAGTTTTATTGACATATAATTCACATACCATACAATGTAATGTTTAAAATATATTAAAGAGAGTTATGCAAACTCACCAAAACTAATTTTAGGAAATTTTCTTCATTCTTGTATCCATTACTATTAGTTCCCTAGTTTCCCTCCCAATTTCCCTGCCATAGCTCTAAGGCACTAATAATGAAGTTATTGTCTGTATTTACCGATCCTGAATTTCACATAGATACAATCTTACAGAAAAGACCTCAGCCACAAAAAAATGAGAGAGAGAGAGAGAGAGAGAGAGAGAGAGAGAGAGAGAGATAAAGAGAGAAAGAGAGAGAATCTCCAATCCAAAAGATAACAGAAAACAATAAAAACTAGAACCAGTTAAAATTGGGTCAAAGGGGAAAACAAATGGTAAGATGTCAAATTGTAACCCATTTATATCTACAATAATCCACTTTCCAATGCACTCTTAGGACAGGACTATTCATGTCCTTTGTCAGTGAACTGAGGGAATTTAATGGAAGCATAATTCATGTGCAGTTGTTAGGTGTCATCTCATCGAGCTGGTTCTGGCCGATATCAACCCTGCCTCGTCTTGTACCATTCGTTTGTTCCTTGTACTTACGTTTGTTCCTTGTGCTTACGTTTGTTCCTGTACTTCAGTCCAGTGTTGTACGCACTCTATCAATCCATCTTGTTGAAGGATTTCCTCTTTTTGCTGTCCTTCTACTTTACCATTCAATATATCCTTATCCAGTGACTTGTCTCTCTTGACATGTCCAAAGTATACAAGATCAAATCTCACCATCCTTGCTTCTAAGGAGAACTCTGACTATACTTTTTCTAAGACAAATTTGCTTGTCTTTTAGCAATCCATAGTACTTTTTTTTGGTGTGCATCACTGCCCCCTGGTGGGAGTAGGAGGCTCAGCCATGCTCTTGGAGAGCTGCTGCTGGATTTGAACCACCAATCCTGTGGGCCGCAGTCTCGCACACAACCACTATGCCACCGGGGCTCAGCCCCCACAGTACTTTTAATATTTGTCTTCAGTACTACAATTCAAATGCATCAATATTTTTGCTGGTCTTCTTTATTCAATGTCCAACTTTTATATGCACATTAGGCAATTGAAAATACTATGGTTTGGGTCAGATGTACCTTAATCCTAAAAGGAACATCCTTGATTTTCAGCACACCCTTAAGAGTCCTGTGCAGTAGATTTACCCAATGCACCATTGTTTGCTTTCCTGACTGCTGCTTTCTTGAGCATTGGTTATGAACCCAAGCAAGACAAAATCCTTGGCAACTTTAGACTTTTCCTCATTCATCATGATGTTGGCTATTGGTCCAGTTGTGAGGATTTTAGTCTTCTTTATAGTCATTGTAATATATACTGAATATTGCATTCCTTAATTTTCAACAAGTGCTTCCAGACCTCCACATTTTCAGCAAGCAAAGTTGTGTTATTTGCATATTGGAGGTTGTTATTAAGCCTTCCTCCAATCCTGATGTTGTATTCTTTTTTATATATAATCCAACTTTTTTATTATTTGCTCAGAATGCAAATAGAATAAGTATGCTGAAAGGATATAAACCTGACACACACCTTTCCTCATTTTTGTTTTTGTTTTTGGGGCATCACTGCCCTCTGGTGGTGGGAGTAGGAGGCCCAGCCTTGCTGCTGCATTTGAACTTCCAACCCAGTGGGCCGCAGTCCTGTGCACAACTACTATGCCACTGGGGCTCAACCCAACAATTTGACACCTTTCCTCATTTTAAGTCATGCAGTATTCCTTTGTAGTGATCACATAGCTGCCTCTTGATCAATGAAAATTCCACATGAATACACTGAAGTGTTTTCAAATTCCCATTATTCTCAATGGTATCCAGAGTTTTGTGTGATTCACACAGTTGAATGCCTTGGCATAGTCAAGGGAATAAAAGTAAACATCTTTTTGGTGTTCTCTGCTTTGAGTTAAGATCCAACCGATACTAGCAAAGATATAGCTTGTTCCACATCTTCTAGATTGGGACTCAACTTCTGGCAGCTCTTTATCAATGTTCCCCTGCAACTATTTTTGGATGATATTCAGCAAAATTTTACTGACGTGATATAGAACAATGATACTATTCTATAGTTTTAGCAGTTTGTTGGATCATTTTTCTTTGGAAAGGGTACAAACACGGATTTCTTTCAGTCATTTTGTAGAAGAGTAAGTGCTTCTAGTGCTTCATCAGTTTGTCAAAACATTTCAATTGGTTTTCTGGAACTTCTTCCTTTAACACCATTGGTGTTTGACCAGATGCTACTTTATGAAATGGCAGCTGTTGACTACATAATTCTTTTTTGGTACAGTGATCTTATATATTATTATTGCATAGGCTAGTTCAAATGTGTTGTGTATGGAATAAAACTATGCTTATATCAATTAGAACCCTTGTGACAGTACCATTTTACTTATCTTGTACAATGAAATCTTATGCAATGATAAAAAGAATAATAATGAATCTTTGAAATATCTCATGACATGAATGACTCTGGAAGACATTAGGCTGAGTAAACTAAGTTAATGACAAAGAGACAAATGCTGTGAGGCAATTATTTTTGAAAGCCAAGAACATGTATATACACAGAAAGAAATATTATTTTGATGGTTCTCAGGAATGGGAGGGGAAGAGAGGTGAATTCTAGTCTATGATAGGAGCCAGCACACTATGACTAAGGCCCAGGAAGACAAAGATGTATGCAAAACCAGAGGACAAGGAGAGCAAATATTATGACATGTGCAGTCCTGCAATCACATATTACTTCTGAGTGGAACTATAAGTAGATACATATGCTTTAGAGGTGTGGATATCATACAAGACTTTACCACACACACACATATATATAGGTACAGTTGTGTACCTATATTACATATTCATATGTGCTAAATAATTGTTCATATCTATAGGGTACACATTTATGACTATCTCCTACACACAAGCGAACACATCATGAAACTGAGCTATTTGGGTTGAAAGCTAAGGACCATCAAATTTTGAGGGACAATCAGCAAAACAATATTTTTCTTCCTAATAGTTTAAGCATTCTATAGGGATTCTTAAAACCTTAAGAACCACCACCTAATATACACTATTGATTTCTTCTCTCGTGGAGCAAAGAAAAGTGAAGGAAACTAATCTCAAGGAAGCAATTAGAAGGCCCACATGAACCACTGCTCCCTCTAGCTTGAGAGAAGAATGACATGCGTGCTTGATTACTCTATTGACAGCTCTGACCAGGAAAACAATCGTAGAAGGACTTAGTTAGAATTAGTGAAAATTTTAGAACAAGATTCAAATTCATAAAAAAGACCAGACTTAGTGGTCTGATTGAGACTGCATGAATCCCAAGACTCTTGCCCTAAGCCACCCCTCTAATATGGGACCGAATCCATTTAGAGGCTGCTTGGTCAACCAAATAAAAACCTGACTTATGGAATAGACAATAATATTTGGGAGTAATGTGTTCCATAGAGCAAACAACTGTATGAGACCCAAAGGGCAACATTTGCCCAACTATAAAGGTGGAAGGCAGACTGGGTTTGTGGAGACTAGGCAAAAGGGGAACCCAGAGTGGAAATGAGGACAGCATCGACACATTGCAGGGATTAAAGTCAATGCCATATGAATTATTGAATGGAAAACTAATTTCATTTTTAAACTTTCACCAAAAGTATATAAAAATGTTAAGACAAAAAAGTAGATTTGCTATGTTCTGAGTTCCTGAACTGTTAAGCAGCATGTGGCAGCATCCTGAGTTGTTTTGCATGGGGGGGTTTGAGGACAAAGACACCAACTCAAATGGTGTATTCTGTTGGCGTGTTGAGCAGTGCATAATAAAACCTGCAGATTCTGACCCAAGCATCTCAAGTAAACATGCAGCATTTATGGAATGTGGTTGGCATACCTGTGAGCTTATTAATAGGGTAAAATCTTAGACCACTCAGTGTTATTAACAGTACAACATTCCTGCCACATGAAAGGAAACCTCTTGTCGTTGCATAGTTTATTTATGCCCTGGTTAGTAGCCTTCCTAAGTAAAATTTGAATACAAATGAATGATCTTTCATACTTCTGCTAAGTTTTTAGTACTCCCCACTGTGGTCTCTCTTGAGTTTCTTCCTTTCCTGATAGTCTGAATGATACTTTTGGTGGCACTGGAGTAGATAGATTGCATGGGAAGGGGTTTGGCGCAAAAGAAGTAAGGGGGCCAAATAGAAAGCTATTACAATGGTTCTGGTGAAAACTGGTAAGAGTTTGGAGAAAAGAGATGATGGGCAGACAAAAGTGGATTATGGAAAGGCAGGCATTAGAATCGACTGGTCTTGAAGACTGAAAGTGTGGAGGTAGGAGAGAAAAGAGTTAAAAATGTTTCTGACTTGGTGATGTTCATAGAGTGTGGTCACAGAAGCTAGTCAGATGAAGAAAATGGTGTGGTAACGGGATAACCAAGAGTAAATTAATTATGTTCTGATAAATCTGTGTCTGAAATTGAGAGTTATCAGTATAGAGGTAGCAATCAAAAATCTTTTAATGGAAGACATCTCCTACGAAGGATATTGAACAACAGCAGGTGAGAACATCAGCAGGAACCAGCATCGTCCCTTTTCTTCCCTCTATTGCTTTCCTCTAGAGTTCTTGGAAGGTTGCTTCAGCTTGTCCTCATGGACCATGAAGTTCCCCTTTTCTGCAACAACTTGTTGCCTAGAGCAACTCTAATTATTTGAGTACATAATTAGAGAAGGTGGATTAGCTGAAGAAGACTGCAGTTTCATGACTGGAAGAAGGCAAAGTAGCAAGCTGTGATATGTAGATGGTACAAGCTTGCTTGCTGAAAGTGAGTCGAACTTGAAGCACTCGTTGGTGAACATCCAGGACTGCAGCCATTAGTATGGATTACAACTCAATGTAAAGATGACCAGAAGCCTCACAACTGATGATAAATGGAGAAAAGATTGAAGTTGTCAAGGATTGTTTGCTTGCTTGGATCCACAATCTGTGCACAGGGAAGCAGCGGTCAAAGGATCAAAAGACATATTGCATTGCATAAATCTGCCCTCCAAGACCTCTTTAAAATATAGAAAAGATGTTACTTTGAGGATCAAGGTGTGCCTGACCTAAGTCATGGTATTTTAATTGCCTCATGATGTGTGTCAAAGTTAGACATCAAATAAAGAAAAGCTAAGCATCAATGTGTTTACATTACGGTGCTGGTAAAGGCTACTGAAAGTACAGTGAACAGTCAAAAGACCAAACACACCTAAAGAAGTACAGCCAGAATGTCCCTTAGAGGCCAGGTTGGAAAGACATTGTCTCATCTAACTTGGACATGTTATCGGGAGAGACCAGTCCCTGGAGAAGGACATCAGGGGAAGTAAAGTACAGGGGGAGTGAAAGAGAGGGAGGCTTTTAAGACACATTGACACAGGGGCTGCAAGATCAGACTTGGACCTAAGAATACTTGTAAGGAGGTTACAAGATGAGGCAGCATTTCCTTCTGTTATATGCAGGGTTGCTTCCTGTCACAACAGACTCAATGGCACCGGACAACAAAAAGAGAGAAGCTGAAGGTAGCATAAGGAGAAAGCCAAGGGGGAGCGTGGACAGCCTGCCCACAGTTTCTTACTTTCATTCCGCTTTCTGCTCTCTCCTTGGATGTCATTGCGTCTGCACGCATGTCATGGGCAGGAGCCACGTGAGGGGACAAAGACTATTTTAGTATGCTCTTTGCTTCCATAGAGAAACATTTTTAAACTCTCAAACTTGAGCCTTCACATTGCACTACACCTTTACCAGTATTCCTAGAGGGAGGTACTATTGGTATCTCTAATTTATTAATAAGTGACTTGACCAGGGCCACTCAACCTGTAAGAAGCAGAGATAAGTCTTGAGTCAAACACATTGTCTCCAGAGGTGATATTATGACAATATAATCCTGCATCTGACTCATACTCATTGAACATGAAGACTCATTGTGCTTAAAGAATGCTGGCTAGAGAATTGTCTTGGTTCAGGTTAATTATCTCTGGATATTGTAAGTAGGTGCTATTTCTTCAAGTTTAGAATTGTATCATTAAAATGACACTATAATATCCACAGCATTCTTTGCTTATATCTCAGGTTTCCCACAAATTGCTTTTTCTGATTTTCTTATTTCATTTCATGAAATGGTTTAAGTAATGAGGTAAAGAAATAGCATTTGAGAAAATTTGAAAAAGTCATATCGTATAATTAGATATTTATTTATTTGAATGGGGGGGTTCCATTTTCTAAACTAATGTGTGTTAAAGTGTGTCTTTTTCTCAAATTTAAATTCAAGCTGACATGTGCTATTACGTTTATCTGGCAAAAAATCTCTCTCAGACATCCTGCTTTTAAGCCACCAGTTCTCAACCTGTGGATCACAACCCCTTTGGGGGTCGAACCACCCTTTCACAGAGGTTGTCTAGTACATCCTGCATATCAGATATTTATATTATGATTTATAACAGTAGCAAAATTACAGTTATAAAGTAGCAACAAAGTAATTTTATGGTAGGAGTCATCAAAACATGTGGAACTATATTAAAGGATGGAGGCATTAGGAAGTTGAGAATTTTAAGCAATGTGTTTCTTGGGGGTGGGGTGGGAACAGCTTATACAGGAGTCCTAGCTGCAGAATTCACTTGCATTTGTGGACCATCAATATGAGACTAATTAGATGCTAACTGCTTGGTGAGTATTGAACAATGCAATCCTCTAATTTTCTGATTAATGACAAAGCCTCATGAAAACATTAATTATATTGAAAGAATTCAGACAATTCCTTTACTGAGTAAATCTTTAGAAAATTTTAAATTAATATTATTTGTAACAAGTGACAGAGTAGAAAACAGAAGATATGTCTATAAATGGATTTTTTCCATTATGATAATGCAGGCAGCAGACATTCTATGGTAATATGAATAATAGGTTCTCTTTCTTGAAGATTATGGATGTTTTTAATATGAAAACATCAAAGGAGAAGTATTGTATTATAGCTATGTTGTATTTCTTTTGACTATATACTTAGAACTGAATTTCAGAAAAAGGGCATATATCACATAAACAGTAGCAGGCATGTTTCTTTGCAATTTTATAATACACTTACATTTATGCATATGTGTATATAATATGCTACCAGTTTACTTGATTCCCTTTCTTGGTTTGATTTAGAATTGTTACTTTAGAATACAATAGTAACTGCTGATAATTATCAATGTTAAGTATCGCTATAGCTTGTCTTGTAATATTCAAAATGCCAACAAAACTTTCTAGCTGGTGATGAGAGAAA